>OX393559.1:36229720-36532220 GCA_947650365.1 Chamaelirium japonicum
TACTTCGAATCCTTATCTAGTTCTGCAGGATAAGACGGTAGAAGAGAAGGGAGATCTAGAAGAGGGTCAGATAGAAGAGGACACGAGGGAAGCTCGAATGGTTGAGCAGGAACAAGGGTCGATGCCGGAGACTAATGCAAAGCAAGGGGATGACGGATACCATGTGGTCTGTCCTGATAGTGGGGGAGAGCTGAGAGAGAAGGATCAGTTGAATGGCGAGGAGGGTTCAAATGGATTGGAAAGTGAAAGGGAAGATCAAGGATTGAAGGTTGACACTAGCACTACTAGGGAGTTGGGAGTAGCTCCTAATGCTAGGGAGGTGGGAGTAGTTCCTAATGCTACAGTGAGCGAAGAGGAAGAGAGAGGGAGACTTCGGCCTATTCAGAAAGACAAAGACAACATAATATCGGGTCATGTAGCCACGCAGGAAGCAGCTATATTTGAATCAGTCCCCAACAGACTCTCGGTTGAGAACGAAGCATGGTTAGAGGAGAGAGATGCGATCAATAGTGGAAGGGAAAATCAGGAAACCTGCAGCAATAGGAAGATGCCAAATGCGAAGAAGAAGGGCTGCCAACCTATTCCTAGTGATAGGGAATTAAGGAGGGATCTGAGAGTCCAATTCACTTCCAAAGAGTCCAAATGAACATCCTTATTTGGAACGTGAGAGGGTTAAACAAGGAGGGGAGAATGTTTAACTTACAGAAAGTATTGAAGGAGCAACAAACCAGATTTTGTGGTATAGTGGAATCCAAAGTGGCAAATAACAAGATTGACTCGGTGAGAAGGAGGCTACCAACAGGATGGGGGATGTGTAGCAATGGTAATGATGAAGAAAGACATCGCATCATAATATTTTGGGACAACTCAGTTTGGAAAATCGATGTTATACACCATTCTACTCAACATATGACTGTTCTAGCAGAATTTGAGAATCGAACCAACATTATCATTTCTGTGATATATGGGGCAAATACTGAAGCAAAGAGAAGGGATCTATGGAAGGACCTTGAGATGCTCGCCAACACCCAGCCCATAAAGTCGATGCCTTGGATGGTAGGAGGGGATTTCAACGCCATTAGATATTCCAACGAAAAGTTAGGAGGAAGGCCTGCAATCCAAGCAGAACTAGATAGGTTTAATGAGGGCCTATATAAGGCGGAGCTCAGGGATCTGAACTCTAAAGGGCATTTATAGACATGGTCCAACAAGCAAGATGCTGATAGTAGAATCTGGTGCAAAATTGACCGAGTGGTGGTTAATACAGAGTGGGGAAACACGTATCCAGATTCTTGGGCTGAATTTCTAGCTGCAGAAATCAGTGATCATTCGCCTATCGTGGTGCATTGGGGGCCAAGCAAGAACTGGGGGCCTAAACCATTTAAATTCTTTAATTTTTGGAGCTCATTGCCAGGCATAGAACAAGTGGTGGCCGACGCATGGAAGCTAGAAGTCAGAGGTCATCCTTCTTTCCGAGTGACTAAGAAATTACAACATCTGAAAGCAGTTTTAAAAGAATGGGTTGGTGCTTACCATACAAATACAGCAAACAAGGCAGAGGAGATCAAACTCAAGGTGAGGCATATTCAAGGTGAAATCCAAATGAGCCCAAGAGATGGCCTTGATTGGGATGGAAAAGCAAGCAGTGCAAGAGCTGGAACAATCCTTAGCCCGAGAGGAAAGTCTATGGAAGCAGAAATCTCGAGTAGATTGGCTTCGAAAGGGGGATAGAAACTCGCGCTTCTTCTACTCCGCTTTCAAAGCAAGATGCGGAATAAATGCCTTGAGATCCATACAGATGGAAAATGACACCATCTCAGAAGATATACCCACCATACGAGAGGAAGCCACAAGGTTTTATACTAATTTTTTTGTTCATGGTTCGCAGGCTACAGAGTTCAAACCATTTATATTCAGAAGAATCCTTTCACCAGAAGCTGCTCGATGGATAAGCAAACCTGTTCAAAGGGATGAGTTGGAATTGGTCATCAGGAAAGCGGATGGAGATAAAGCACCGGGGCCTGACGGCTTCAACTTCTTCTTCTTCAAAAAACTTTGGGGCATTCTCAAGGATGAAGTATAGGCAGTAGTGGAAGACTACTTCATATCAGGCAGAATGCTATCTTCTATCAATCACACTTTTGTCACCTTGATCCCGAAAGTTCAGAGTGCCCGGTCATTTAAAGACTTTAGACCCATCTCGTTGTGCAACTTCTTGTACAAAATGATAGCGAAGATTCTCGCCAATCGATTGCAAATAGTGATGGATACTCTAATATCCCCAAACCAATCCGCTTTCATTAAGGGCAGAAGTATAGCTGATAATATATTACTAGCTCATGAACTTGTGAAGGGGTTCCATAGGAAAACAGGATCTAGAAGAATATGTCTGAAGTTAGATATCATCAAAGCATATGATTCTGTGAACAGAGAATTCTTGATGCATGCAATCCGAGGATTAAGATTTGATGAGACCTGGGTCAGTTGGATTCGAGGTTGTATCACCTCCCCCTCCTTCTCCATACTTGTCAATGGATCACCGGCAGGTTTGATCAAGGCCAACTGAGGACTCAGGCAGGGGGACCCACTCTCGGCTTATTTATTCACTATCATCATGGAGTGCTTATCTAGTGAGATTGAATGGAGTATTTTGAGAGGAGATTGGAAAAGCTACGGCCTAGGGGGTGGCCATCCGATCTCACACTTGATTTTCGCTGATGATCTAATGCTGTTTCTCAAACCAGGAAGAGCAGAAGTGGGGAGAGTGGTGGAACTATTCAGGGAATTTGGGGGAAAATCCGGATTAGTCATTAACAAAGAAAAAAGTCAAGTCTTCCTTTCCAGGTCATGTGCAGATTTCTACACCGAAATTGCTGATTTCGAAATCAGCATAGGTAGCCTGCCGGTCAAGTATTTGGGGCTGCCCCTCTCTGCTTCTAAAGTGAACAAGGTGATGTTTAGACCACTTGTTGATAAGGTCTCGAGAACAATTGATTGTTGGGCTATTAAACATCTGTCAATTGGAGGGAGAGTGGAGCTCATCAAAACAGTCCCGCAGAGCTATTCCTACTTCTGGGCCTCAGCTTTTGCGATTCCTAAATACACCCAAAACCGAGTGGAGCAATTGATGCGTAATTTTCTGTGGAGCAAGGCGAGTACCCATGCTAGTTGGGATAAGGTATGCCGTCCCAAGAAGGAGGGAGGGCTAGGAATCAGAAAAATCAAAGACATATCGAAGGCGAGCTATATGCGGTTAGGGTGGAAAATTATCAATGAGGGCAATAACTTATGGGCTAATTGGATGAGGGGAAGGTACGTTAAAAATTTCAGCTTTTGGAGCCTCTCACAGTCCCCCAACCACTCCGCAGTATGGAACGAGATTTTAAGTTGTAGAGACAAACTTAAGGAATATATTAGCCTCCCAATTGAAGCGCAATCCACGGTGGATTTCTGGTTTGATCCCTGGATAAAAGGAAAGAGTCCGGTTGAGATAGTTGGAGAACAAAGCATGAGAGAGCAGAATATGAGAGGAGCACTAGTGAGGGACTGCATTCAAGAGGAGAGGTGGCACTTCCCTAGGCCGGCAAATGCTAGAATAGAGAGTCTATTCAATATAATCAGAGAATTAGAAATCCAACCAATTGGGGCTGACTGTGCAGTCCAATGGAAGGAGATGGCTGATGCGAATTTCAGTTTTGCCACCGCTTGGCAAGCGGCTAGAGAGCAGCACCCTGAGGTAGTTTGGGCGGACTTGGTATGGAAGAAACCGATACCACCGAGGATGGCAATATGCGTGTGGAGAGCAACTCTAAATCGACTCGCAACGCAAGATGTGATGCAAAGAAGGGGAATGCAATGGGTGAATAGATGCTGCATGTGCAAATCAGCAAAAGAATCTATGGAGCATTTGTTCTTCCAATGCAAGGGGACTTACTCCATCTGGGAGCAAATATGCAACAATATGAAGGTTAGGCATAATCATTAAGAGAAATTCATAAGCTTATTAGAGAGACTTAGTGAGAGAGGGGGAGCGTCCAACCTAGAGGGCAGAATTATTCGAGCATCGCTCGCATGCACGGTTTATGCGATTTGGGGAGAGAGAAATGAAAGAAGCTTCGGGGAGACAAAAAGAACCAAACAACAAATACTAAAGGTCATCTACACCCTCCTCCTCTCTCTCTTCAAGGATAAGGAGCATCGAAAGCTAACGGAGATGGAAAAGCTGAGTTTGCAATCTTGGAAGAGCATCATGAATTGTTGAAAATCTGCAATTTTCGCAGAATTTCAGCAATAGATAGGTTTTTTGATATATGTTTTGATTTGCTGGTTTTTGTGGGTCCTTTGGGGACTAGGGCGTTCTAATTTTGGTGCCCTACTTGTGCTTGATGCTTTCTTGACAATTTAATCAATAGATAATATTACTTTTCAATATATATATATATATATATATATATATATATATATATATATATATATATATATATATATATATATATATATATATATATATATATATATATATATATATATATATATATATATAGCCTACGGGTGGAGAAAATGAGCTGCCCTCATGTTGATCCCCTTAGGAGTTTTAGAATTTGATAAAATTTGGTGAGGGTGTTATCTAGGATAAGATGATCATCCTCACCAATTTTCATCAAATTCCAAAACATCTAGGGTCATCAAATGGTAGAAGCATTATCAACCATCCGCAGTCACCGTTAATTTTGCTTCTACCATTTGATGGCCCTAGAAGTTTTGGAATTTGATGAAAATTGGTGAGGATGATCATCTTATCCTAGATAAGACCCTCACCAAATTTCATCAAATTTCAAAACTCCTCGGTGGATCAAAATGAGGGCAGCTCCTTTTCTCCACCCGTAGCTCATAGCTCATTGTAACATTCCTCTCTCTCTCTCTCTCTCTCTCTCTCTCTCTCTCTCTATATATATATATATATATATATATATATATATATATATATATATATATATATATATATATATATATATATATATATATATATATATATATATATATATATATATATATATATATATATATATATATATATATATATATATATATATATATATATATATATATATATATATATATATATATATATATATATATAGATAGATAGATAGATAGATACAGAGAGAGAGAGAGAGCGCTAATTGGTTGAGTTGTGAACTGCCGGGGGAGAAAATGAGCTACGATTGATTTGACTCCCCTAGAAGTTTTAGAATTTGATAAAATTTGGTGAGGATGTTGTCTAGGATTATATGATCATTCTCACCACTTTTTATCACATTCCAAAATTTCTAGGGTCATCAAATTATAGAGGCAAAATCTGCAGATTTAACGGTGATTGCGGATGACAGATTTTGCTTCTAGCATTTGATGACCCTAAAAGTTTTTGAATTTGATGAAAATTGATGAGGAAAATCATCTTACCCTAGACAACACCCTCACCAAATTTTATCAAATTCTAATACTTTTAGAGGGGTGAAAATACCCACAGCTCACTTTCCAAAAGACAACTCACTGTAACATTCTCTCTCTCTCTCTCTCTCTCTCTCTCTCTATATATATATATATATATATATATATATATATATATATATATATATATATATATATATATATATATATATATATATATATATATATATATATATATATATATATATAGGGTCGGGATCGGCTGACCCAGCAATAACCGAGCACCCTTTGATGCAACTAGAGGTTTTAGAATGGGCTGATTTTTTGTAGGCATGTTATCTATGATATGTTGATCATCCTTACAAAAAATCAGCCCATTCTAAAACCTCTTGGTGCATCAAATGCGCTCTTCAAATCAACGGTTAAAATTGATAATTTTAACCGTTGATTTGAAGAGCGCATTTGATGCACCTAGAGGTTGTAGAATGATCTGATTTTTTGTGAGGATGATCAACATACTATAGACAACACGCCTACCAAAAATCAGCCCATTCCAAAACATCTAAGTGCATCAAAGGGTGCTGGGTTATTTGCTGGGTCAAAATTCGATGGGTCATCCGATCCTGACCCATATATATATATCAATTACTATTTTCAATGCAAGTTGATGGTTATTACTATCAATTACTCTTCCAGAATGGGTTATTACTATCAATTATAATTTTCAATGCAATTTGATGGTCCAGCTCTTCGGTTGGTACAGAAACTGCAGGAGTGAGATTTTTTAGTTGTCAAGTCATTCATTCCACCGGAACAATTACTAGCCGTTAATTTCAAATCATAAAATTCTGAATGGAAATAGGCTGTTCCGGAATGATGCCAAACACCCCCTTAGATTATAAGAGCATCTCCGACGGGCTCCCTTGATCCTCTCTTTAACCATAGTAGCGCCCGCGGTAATGGGAACAACAGTGATCCATGGCCTTGTTGCACTGTTCGCTACAATAGTATATTTCGCTACTCCATGGCCTTGGTGCACTGTTCGCGATAATAGTATTTCGCTACTCCACTCGTCACATGAGGTGAGAGTGGGAGCGTCGCTACCTATGGGCCCCCTACTTTCGAAAATAATATCATTAGCGTCAGTCTGCAATCCCAGATGTAACTGCCTGTTAAAAAAAAAAAAACAAAGTAAATCAATGAATTGAAAAGCATATCAACAAAAGATTTTGATCATTTGACATCTTGTAATTTGGAGAGATGCCCAAGAGCCATTTGGCCTTTTCAAGAAGGAAAGAATAAAAAATTCAATCAAGTTGCTTCCAAAATGTGACACCCTATTATGTTGAAAAGATAAATGGTTCTATGGAGTAGGAAAGGGCATGAGGAGTCCATTGGAGATTGAGATTTCATCCTTCGTTACTGTACCCAAACAAATGGTGAAAGGGCTCAGAAGGAGCTTCAATGGGCTTCGTGAGATTTTGCTATTTTGATAATTCACTACTGCTCTTGCTAGGGTTGGCGAAAGTAGTAGAAAAATTTTAAATAAGGAAAATTTTAATCATACCCCAAAACTACTTCACATATCTCTTTTCCTCTCAAAAATCGATTCCCACCTCATACCCTCCCACCAGGCCGTCGCCCACCTGCTTCCTTCCTCCCTGCCACACTGCTAGTGACACCATCGTCGGAGACGCCACAACCTCCCCTCCTCATTCTCCATTAGAGCAGGTTGCACTCGTTGAGCCTGTCATCGAGCCACCTCCCCCCTCCTCTATATTCTCCATCGCCACCGAAGCCCTAACCCACATTAGAGCTGCCGAAGATGGCTCCATCTTCGGCGGAGATCCATCTCCGATGGCTCTAGGGTGGGTTAGGGCTTCGCTGACGGTGTAGAAGATGGAGGAGGCCAAGGGGGAGGTGGCTTCGACGGCGAGCTCAACGAGCGCAGGCGGTGACTCTCGCAATGATGGAGAAGGAGGAGGAGGGAAAGTTGTGATGGCTCCGACGGTGATGTCTCCAGCGGTCTGCAACAGGAGGAATGAAGAAGGTGGGCTAGGTGGGGGTATGAGGTGGGAAATAATTTTGGGTTAATGTGTGAGAGGTTGTCCTTGATAACAGATCCATCCCATGAACAGACCCGCGCGCGGAAGTTCCTTTTAGCCTAAGGTGCCTGCCTTTTTTTAACAAACCCAAAATTACCCTTACCCTGTCTCTTCTCCCATCTCTCTCTCGATGCGACCACCATCAGTGAAAAGGGAAGAGGTGGGGCTCCGACTGGTACATCACACCCCACCCCCAATGGCGGAGCCAGGATTTTTGCTAAGGGGGGTAAGGTGCAAAATCAAAATACAACAAGTGGTCGTCTAATTATATCAATTTTTTTTCTTTGTTTCTACTCACGTGACTGCAGTGGCAGAGCCAGGATTATGCCTCTAACAGATTAATGTGCTGTGTCACCGTGCTCCTCAAGAGTCAAAATTAGATCCGAGGTATAAGACTTCTACTACATGGTACGTGGAGTAGAAAGAAAAAGAAACCTCTATCATATACAGCTACACAAAGGGACTCATGGAGATTTTTAAAAAAATAAAAAAAAATGTCGCCAAGATCAAGAGCCGAGAAATAGATGGAAACAATATGTCTTATACTTGTGATCGATCACAACCTCCAGAATCCCAAGTCTGATCAGCTGGTTGAAGGGATTTTTCTCCAACGCAGCATTGGATTCCTCTCTTCTCCTGAAGTCTTGCCGCAGGGTCAGCGATAGAGTGATACTTCTCTGTGTAGGCGATAGCTGCAAAATCTTCAAAATTCCGAATCATAACCGTATAGCAAGAATGCAAGGTCAGGCGTGTGCGATTATGTCCCAAATGCCTACTATCGAGCGGCTATGATTCATAGTATATGAGTCCATATACGTTCGGCCTTTGAAAGAGGCAAAATACCCGACTGCTACTTAATCCTTACCGTGTGGGCTGCATGGCATGTAAGTGGTAACCTATGTTGTTTTGTTCCACCTAGTGGGCTCCAGGGACAAGGTAACCATGTATTTTGTTTTGAGGCTTGTATTGGATATGTAGGTAGGGAAATTCCATAATTTCAGTGGGGGCAGTTGTCCCCCCTCGCTCATGTTTGGCTCCGCCCCTCCCCGCTCCGACGGCATCCACCGTCGACCATGCATTGCACCCCATCTCACTCTGACGGCAGCCCCCGTCGGTGAGGAGGGAGGAAGTGGGGCTCCGGCTAGTGTATCGCACGCCACCTCGACGCAACCACCACCGACAGGTGCATCGCACCCCAACTAGATTGTAGCCACCGCCGGTGAGAAGGGAGGAGGTGGAGTCCGGCAGCGGCGAGCAAATTTGATCAGTTCGGAGTTCACTGGTTCGGTGGTATTGCAAAGAAAATTAAAAACACAATAAAGGATATTTTCGTCCACAGTTTTTCAGTGTCCTTTAGTTTAATTGGTCTCTTTGTCAGGGACGTCTCACTAAGTCCCCCATCAATTTTTGAGAAGAAAACGGGATATATGAAATACTTTTGGGATATGAATAAAAATTTTCGTAAATAATGCCCCCCCCCCCCCCCCCAATTTGAATAAAACAAAATAGTATTGATTTTGTTAAATTCCCAAACAACCCTTCTAAATGTTGCTTTTCATGAGCCCAGGTTTTATCTTTTTACAAGAAATAGAGAGATTGAGGAGTCAATTAGTGTGCTGTTCAAACCCAGCCTAGCTGACAGGTTGGCACTCTAACAATAGGGAAGAATCCTAGGAGCCAGTTGGAGATGCTCATAGTTAGTAGAGGTATTAGTAGAGGGATTTACTTAACTACCGTACAAATGAATGTGAGGAGGGTTGTGGACACGACACGTTAGCCCACCCATGGTCACTAATTGGTGTCCATGACAGATGCGAGAGGGCCCACGAACCTTTTGACAGCGTTCCCAAGCGTCATGGGTTTTTTTATGGGTGGTGGTCCCAAGAGTTCGGTTTACTAGTACAAGGGGGGTCTGACGCGCGACACGTGTCGCTTGGACGATCGATCCCGTCTCTTCCCCTCCACGGTATCCACGTTAACTAATCGGACACGTACGCAACAAAGATGAGAATCGTCCGAGAGCCGTGCCACGTCAGAGATCGTGTGCGACAGGGCCCGAATTGGATGCGGGTGGGGCCCGCCATTTCACGGAGGCGGGCGGGCGTCGCTTTCGCGCGCGCGTCGCTGTCGTCACGGTGTGGGTCCCGACGTGGCTCTCGAAAGGCCAAAAGAAAGAGAGGGAAAAGAGGTCAAGGAAGTGGCCAATGAGGAGAGAGCCCGCCGGAGGCACTTCGAGCCCCATTGCTGTCGGCAGCCGGGCCCACCGGAAACGTGTGGCATGTCCGATATGGGAGCCTAACAACCTGCCCGACCCCGTCACCACTTAAAATTAGGAATTATGTATAAACTAATTAAGAGATATTTTGGGGGCCCAAAGAAAAAAAAAAAATAAAGAGAAATGCTATTCAACCAACTCAATAGCCAATCCAATATTCAACCGGCATATGTGGCTACAATTAATTCTCTCCCAATCGTGACCAACTTCGACGATGAGACCTTATACATCTCTAGCAGGCGTGTAAATGTGCTCCTTAGTAGGATGTGGAGAGTAAAATTCCAAAAAAAAATCCTCCAACAGACGCATAAAACCTTCGCTACTCGATCGCGTGTGCTACAAGCCTACTATGACCGCTGTATGTGGAAGCAAAAGGTCATCGCTACAACGATGGGTCCCGCTCACATGGCCTCAGAACAACGGAACATTTTCTATGAAATTTTTGCTCACAATGGCCAACGGTTCAACGACTCCCGCTGCCAAAAGACCGTCAGCATCACTTTTCCTCTGATCGGATGGACTGTACAGCCCAACAGCTCCCACTGCCAAAAATCCGGCAACCAGCGTCCCTTGCCCGGCATTGCCCCCTTGATCGTATGGTCCGTACAAATTAAAAAATAAATTGTTTGAACAAACATTTTAAAAAATTATAAATACAAACCTATATAGAAATTTCTTTCACACCACTTCTATACTCATTTTCTCCTAAAATTATTTTCCTCTATCTAGTTGGTAATTTCAAGAATGACTCCCTATTAATAGTGACCATGCTAGAAATAACCAAATTTCTCTACTTCTAGCTAAAGAAGTAGAGAGCATACTCGAGATATCTTAGAGCATCTCCAACAACCTCCTAATGGTGGCTCCCAAGAATTGTTTTTTCTAGAGAACTCCCTGTTGTGGAATAACCAATGATCCAAGGAAGCTACAGGAGTCATGCCATTTATAGATTAACGTGATTCAACCACAACTGGGCTACCATTACGGATACAACTTTCTTGTGATCGTACGTACACCACACCTAGTGGTCTACTAACCATTTTCCACGCATCCGTGCTCTAATCCAATGTTCGTTGAACCTTCTGCAACATCAGCAGCCAATGCTCTAGAATCAATGCTCGTCAGCGATGCACAAATACTAGACACTCGTCGGCGCCTCCTTCAGTCACCCATTGGCTTTTCCATCATGCCCACTCGTCGGTGCCTGGATAATTTGTCGATCGACAATGACCCAGCACCCTGCAAGAATAGTGGGAGTACTCGTGGTTGTGCCTGATGTCATCACGCAAAACAACGCGCGTCACATCGCAAGTCAACGGTCCGCACTAGTGCCTGTCAGCACTTCCACTAGCCACATGTTTGCAACCTCATCAGCCCCGCCCATTGGCGACTAGGACGGTGGCTCGTGCGATCAACGTCTCCCCCTCGATCCATCCACTCGCACAAGACGGTGCCATCACAGTCTCAAACCAGCCTTCATGGAGATTAACCACAACTTCCTAACTCGAACATTGTTCCACCGCAAGCCATTGGTCTCGGACCAGCCTTAGGGAGATTTCATTCACAATCCATCCAACTAGGACATCTTCTAAATATCCAATCTGTTGGTGTCGTTGAATCACCAGGAAGGAGAGGGTACAAACACAACAATCACCCCCGAGCCCTCCTCCAAAGACACGGACCACCGGGGGGAGGGAAGGCGTTGCACCACGTCCGCCTGATTCATTGGCCTCTAGTTCGCCCAGGTGCCCAAGCTGATAGCATCCTTTGCGACCAATTTCTCTCAGATGCCGCTTGATTGGCACTAGGGTGCCAACTTTTCCAGCACCCGCTCTGGGTGGATCTCGGGGCCTCGCACCCCTCTTAATACACCCAACCGGCCTCTAGGTCCCCTCCAGGCCTGGTGGTGCAAGGCCAACACCCCCTCGGTCCTTTGCACCATCAACGGTTACTGCTCCACGGGGGGGAGGGGGGATAATTCACCTTCCCCCATGTTCACACACCTCAGTGGCTCTCCTCTTGAACACAGCCTTTCTAGGGTTTCATCTGGCCATTGTAGCCGTCACACTTATCTCTCCTACCTCTGCTACCCACCACCTTTTATAGAGATCCCAAACCCGGGTTACTTCACCCCCAAGAAACAACACTTGGCATTATCTGTCTCAATTGGATTATGTGCGGAAGGGTACTTAAGGTTAAATTACACATTGCCCTCCTGAAGTTTAGCTCAAAAACACTTAACCCCCCTGTAGTTTATTTTGTTCTAAATCACTCCCTAAAGTTGAAATGTTAGCATAATACCCCTTTTGTCAACTACTTAAGTTCCTCATTTGGTAATTTTTATCTTACCAAAACTGAACTGAAGGGGGCAAAATGTAGTTTTAAAATTATAGGGGGGTTAATCATTTTTGAGCTAAACTTCAGGGGGCGAAGTGTAATTTATCCAAAACCTAAAGCATCTAGATTTCTCATAATACTCACCAAAATAATCTCTAACTATTCTAGTGTAATGTTTTCTTTCAATATGACCTAATTGACCAAGCCTCAGCTGGACAACCGCAAACATGGAGATGACAAATACTAGGAAGTTTCTCAATCCATAACTCGTATAGGGTTTTATATACTACTTTACTAAGTACTCTCTCGAGAATGTACACTGCAGTCATTCAGACCTCACCTCATAATGATTATGGCAAGGATGTATGAGTAATCATATATACTCCTAACCATATCCTTTAGGTACAATTACATCGATCTCTTAAAAACATCATTTGACGAGGTATCCCTAGCATGTAGTACTGAGGGACGATACCACATTCTTCCAAAAGTTTAGCAAATGGTCATGGACACTAACCTGATTCGTCATATGATGCAATCAGAGAGTTTTGAGTAGTCCAAGGGATCAGATTACCTGGTTTGCAAATTAAAGAATTTGATATATGATTTGAAACAGGTATCTCGTCGATCAATTGTCCTTGAAATTTGATCGCATTATTTTTTGTTTTGGTTTTAAGAAAAATATTATCGATAGATGCATTTACTGTAAAGTTAAAGGAGTAAATTCATTTTCTTAGTGCTATATGTGCTTGAGACCAAAAAAAATTCTCAAATGATTTTGATATGAAAAATCTTAGTAATGCATATTTTATATATAATAGGTATACAGATCCATTGTTATAGATCACATGGGATATTTAATTTGTCATAAAGGGCTTATATCAATAAAGCGCTAAAAAGATATATGTATCATGCAGAATTATTCACCAGATGATACTCCTATTATTAAGGACGATAAATTGAGTCTACTCTAGTATCTAAAGTACAATCATTAGAAAGAGTAAATAAAGGATATCTCATATGTCTCTGCAGTTAGGAGTATATATACTTAAGTTTATACCCATACATATATTGTATATATTGTTGGAATACTTAGTAGATATTTAAGCAATCATTGTATGGACTATTGGAAAGTTTCCAAGAGACTGATGTGGTATCTGCAGAAGATAAAGGACGTACATGCTTACCTACATGCAGGAGATCCAAACATTTGGAGTTGATCGAATATATCGATTTGGATTTTCTTGGTTGTCTTGGGAGCAGAAAATCCACATCAATCAGGCTATGTTTTTATGATGATTACATGGTATCTATCAGACACTTGTAGCTTTGTCCACCATGGAGGTAGAATTTATCACTTGCTATAAGACATCTAATCAAGCGATATAGCTTAGGAATTTTATTTATGGGCATTTGGTAGTGGATACAATGAGAGACTGTTAAAACTTTATTATGATAATAGAGCAGCAAAGCTCTATGTCAGAGCGATAAGAGTTTATCATAATCAAAGCACATTGACATAAAAAATTTTTATCGTAAAAAAAAGAATTAAGGATCATCAGGTCCCTATAGAGCATATCAACACAAACCTCATTGTTGTTGATCCACTTACTAAATGATTGCATCCTAAAATTTTTTGGATCATGTTGCTTGTATGATAATGAGTTTCTTTCCAATGTACTTGTTTAGTGAGAGTTTGTGCAATTTTGGGTAATTCTTGGTTATGGTGCCGCATGTGTCAACATTCAATAATTTGATGATCCTTAAATAAAGTTGTCTGTTTACTTCAATATTTTCTTGTGCACATATGGTTTAAGTTAGCAGAATAAGTTATTAGACCTATTGGAGTCGTAAAGTTGAGTCAGTTGGAAATAGACTTAAAAATTACTTTTATATGAAATTTTCATACTACGTACGTACATATCCATACTTAATATATGTATGTCGTCAAAGGTATTGATGATTGTGATATGGATGGTCGCACCATGATTAAAAGTGATGGCGGACGGCCTCTACATATGGTACTGCCATTTTTTATGGACCAGATTGTTTAAAGATGTTGATCAATTTGACGATTAATGTTTGACGTCATAAATTTTTTTTTTCTGGTATAACTTACTTTGCACAAGTAGGAGATTGTTTGACTTTTTCCTATTTAGTGGGCCTACATAGGTCACATAGGTTATATACACCGTCTTGAAGTCTTGACCAGTGTTGTAAAACTGATCCAGTGTAATCATGTTTTGTTCGGATCAGACCATCCCAAGTCTCATATATGCCATAGGGTGACCTCCAAGTAGAGTGTGGCATGAGCCTACATGTGTAGAGCTTGAGTTGGTTGAACCAAATAACCATCTTCTTTGTGATGGGTTGAGTTGGATCTCAGTTCTATAAATATATACCGGAGAGTAGTTTTCCTCTCCAATCCTAACGCCATTCTCTCTCAAAGTCGTCCTATCATCTCCAAGGGTCTGGACAGAGAACTAGGACATGGAGCAGAATGATCATATCATGCCTTGGCACACCATCTCTCTCACGTGCGCATCATCCACTTCTAGCAACGGGTATGATCAATCGGTTCTCCACCGAATCCGACAACAGATCCTGGGGCTATCGATCTTCTTTCTCAAAAAAGTTTACAACCTCCCTATCCAAGTTTTTTTTTCCCCTCTCGCTCACCCTCTCTCCGGTCCTATTAATTCCAATATCTCTCCTCTCCTCTCCTAAGTGGTAGCCAATTCCATAGCCAATAACCACGTATGCATATTGTCTATCGGGTTGGTTGAATAGCACTACTCAAGAAAAACATAATAAAAAGTATGAGATGGTTTGTGGGTCTGGTGGAATAGAGAAGATCGACCTCACCTACTTCCTTTCTATGTAAGGTGGTGGTGGCAAACAACTTTTAGTTGGACAAAATAAATTGCATGACTATGAACATAGGGAAATACTACTAGAGAATAATTTAAATAGATGACGGCTTTCACTATTTTTTTTTTTTCTTGAGAAATCCCTCTCAGTGAAAGAGGAGGGGGGGGGGGGTGCCGCAACTAGTATATTAAAATAATTAAGAATATTTACAATAAAACTAAAAAATAATAATGAGACAAAAATCAAATAGGTTCAATACAATCACAAAAGGTTCAGCTAAAGGAGTGCTCCTGAGCTCCAGCGTACTAATGGTCATGCGAATCACCTCTGCCATATGGGATGAAGATTGTTGGAAGACTCTTCTAGCTGTTGCGCTCTAACTAGATATTCCATGTAGTGATCATCACTATAATATCCCAAGCCTTCCTGATTTCTCATTTAACACTCTTCTTAGCTAAAGGGTCCAAATCAATGGAATTTAGGCTAGGTGTCATCTTATATCCAACTTGTCCTTCCAAAATTTCTAAATTGGTCGCACAAAACTGCAAAAAAGAAGATGATGATCAGTTGACTCCTCTGCTTTGCTACAAAAAGGGCAAAGTATATCCAGAGTTCCTAGGTGGTGGCGTTTAAGAAAATTTATCTTCGTAAGGATTTTATCTTGCGATGCTAGGCACATAAAGATCTTAATCCTAGTGGGTACCTTAGCCTTCCACAGAAAATTCCTTTCTTTGATTGGGATTATAACTCCATTCAGTAGTTTGTAGAGATAGTTGATAGTTAATTTTCTCGAGGAGTTAAGCCCTAATAAGAGGATTCTGCACTGTCGAAGAAGGAGAATTGAGATAGGATGGAAAGAAGGTCTTCTAGTTTACTAGTTAGGTCCCTAGTAATTATTCTCATAAATATGGGCCTCCAGGTTGTGATCGGACCATTGACCTCCACTTGAGATCTAATATTAGCTCCTTTGATTCACAAAAAATTGTATAGCTCGAGAAAAACTAGATTAAGAGGTTGATCACCAATCCAGTTGTCTACCCAGAATCGGATTTTTCTGCCATTCTCCAAAATAAATTTGTTTCCACATCTATATTCTTCTTTCACCTTTACGACACCTTTCCAAAACGGTGAGAGCTCACCAGATATTCTACATCAAAGTTGGAGCGGAGAGAATATCCTGAAATATCTGTATTTGATGATATCTTTCCTTTTATCGCCTGAAGCTGATTGAATTCGCCACCACCATTTACCAAGTGAGGTCGTATTGTAATATCTAAGGTTGAGTATATCAAGGCAACCTTTTTCTTTACGGTAGCACACTCTGTTCTATTTCATCAAGTGGTAAGACCTCGACTTCCCATCCGCCCATCTCCACAGGAATCTTCTTCTCAATTTATCATTTTTTTTTATTACCCAGGAAGGTAAGTAATAGAATCCCATGATATAAGAGAGGATCACTGAGTTAATAGAAGCCCATGATACAAAAGGAGATCACTGAGTTGATGAGTGTTAGATGACCACCAATAGATAAATGCTTACCTTTCCAGTCAGCAAGTCTTTCTCAATTTTTTGGATGATAGGAAACTAGTCTTCATGTGTTAATTTCTTATCATTAAAGGGTATACCCAAATATTTGGCAGGAAGTTGGCATGTTTTGCAGTTGAGTACCATGGCAAAGCGATCTCCGAGCTCCACGGTGCAACCCAAATATTGAAGAGAACTTTTATTGAAATTGATCTTTAATCCTGAGCATAGTTCGAATCCATAAAAGATGATTTGAAGGGTCACCAGCTGAGTGAGGTCTGCTTCACACAATAGTAAGTTATCATCTGCAAAGTGTAGATTATTAACTCTCCAAGAATCATTGCCAATACCTCAAAACAAATTTCTGCATGCCACTCTCCTGAGTATAGCATCAAAGATGTCCACAATGAGAATGAAAAGATAGGGTGAGAGGGGGCACCCATGCTTGACTCCTCTGCCCATCTTGAAGTGATTGCTCCTCATTGTTGAGTAAACAAAAAAGTTTGGAGGATGAGAGGATGCCCCAAATAATGTTGATCTAGTTAGCAGAGATGTTTCGAGCAATCGGCGATGTAATGAGAAAACTCTGGTCCACTTTATCGAAAGCTTTTCAAAATCAAGATTTAGCATAACAACTTCTCCCCCTGTCTCCAGTATGTGGAAGATGATTTCTTGGGCTGAGGCGCACTATCTAGGATGTTTTTGCCTTCAACGAAAGTCGTTTGGGAGTTTTGAATGAGACTATCCATCACCAGACTTAGTCTGTTAGTTAGGGTTTTTGTTACAACTTTGTAAATGCAATTCGAGAGACTGATGGGCCGAAAATCCCCTTTGTGAGTCACTCCGTCTGTCTTCGGGATAAGGGTAATCTAAGAGAAGTTTATGCTGTGAAGGGAGGTCTTGAGCTCTTGCTTCACTACCAACCAGTATTTCTGAAAGAAGAGAATTAGGAAACCGTCAGGACCTAGCACCCTATCAGTATTCACCTCGAAGATAGCCTACTTAAGTTCTTCCTCTTAAAAAGGCTGGTTAATGGCAGAGGCATCAGAGAATCTGTTGCACGGGAGCGAGATTGTTCCAATTGAGGTCCAATCAACAAGAAAATTGAGCCAGGAAGTTGTCCTTGAAGTGAGAATAGACGACATTGAGGATATCTGACTGGTTTGTGTGGGAGTCATCTCCGACATTAATGGATCGTAATAAGATTCTTCCACTTCCCATTTGCAATCCGATAAAAATAGGAAGTGTTGAGGTCGCCGAGTTCAATCTATTTCCCTCGGGATCGCTATTTCTAAATTGATTCTTCCTACAAAAGAATGTTCTGGAAAGAATTATTGAGATTGTTAAGAGTGCAAACCTCTGAATCGAAAAGTGGTGTGGTCTCAGCTTTGACTTTGAGGCAGTTGATTTTCTTAATAAGATCTATTTTGGACTTACTGACGGAGCCAAAAGAATTTCGAGCCCATTTTTTCATCCTATCGCGCAAGAAGCGGAATTTAGAAGTAATTGTTATTGCTAAGTTATTGCCACTACGAGCTTCGGACCACCATATGGTGATAAGAGTCAAATTCCTCCTTGAATGTCCACATCTTCTCGAAACGGAATATTGGATTGGGAGGATGGGAGTGCTTTTGCTAATTATTAAGCACAATCTTTTGAATTTTTTTTTTTTTTTTGACATCTGCCAGTGTCCTGAAACCTTTCGGAAAATGGGCCACTTCAGGAGTGAAGCCTGACCCACTCGACAATTCCCACTTTACTCTTGGGAAATCGAGGAGAGGAGTTGAACCCACAACCTGACCATAGCATCAGTTGCTTTGCCAACTCTCATATCCCCTGGTTGGTCGCAACCTTTTGACTTTGATGGATGGGGATTGCATCTTGTATTGCTAGTAAGAGTGTGGAAGATTGACCAAAGGAGGAAGGAGGATGGGATTTGATGAGAGCACTATTCTCGCGTCAGTACTTTCTTCGAGTCCTACGACTTAGGCCTTAGGAAAGCACATGTGATAGATTGCATTATTTTTAACTGGGTTCAATTGCATTTGTACGGAAATCAATCATTGTCGTTGAAGCACATGCAAGTCGCATTCAAGGCCTAATTTGTAAGACTCGAAGAAATCACTGTCTTGAGAGGAGTCAGATTTTGGATTTGATCTCTTCTTCGGTTCTTATTGTCATGCCATCCTAGGTTTTCCTCCTTAATGATATTTCAGAACAAAAGGTATTCTGTTTATACCATATCATTCCGAAGAAAGAAAAAAAAGTTGTAAAAGCTTGGATAAAACAAGGTGAACATGTGCATTATGTGAATAAAGAAGTATTAATAAAACATTTGACAAAAGTGAAATCAATAGATGTTTACGGTTTAGGAAAAAATAAAAAGTATATACAATTGTCTCCAAAAATTAGGAGAAACATGCTTTGATGATCGATCAGTTCTCTTTCTCATAATTCAATTAAACTAAATTTAATATTCAACTAAGTTAAGATATTCTCACCACCAAGTCATCCTCACTAGCAAATCACTTTTAACGTTAAGAACGGGTAAAGTTTACAGTTAACATTAAGTTCATGTGATTGGATTTTGATTAGCGCACGATCCTTGTACCATGCACAAATAATAACAAAAAAATTTAAATAGCTATTTTACCCTGACGTAGTGGAAGCGGGTCAAAGAGGAGCACGTCTTCTTCGATTGACGACAGAGTGAAGATGCAACGATCATTTCTCAAGAACTCTTGCGAATCTCACAAGACGCAAGAGCTTTGAGAATAACAATCACTTCATTATAAATATTAAAATCTGGATGCCATTACATGCTAGTAGTAGGCCTTTATATAGGACTCAGCCGAGTACAAAGAATAAAAGAAAATAAATAAGAAATAAAAAATTAATAACATTCTTTAAGAACCTTTGATGAATCGGGCCTAATTTATGATCTTGGTGTAAGATAACGTAAATACCGGTTTTTCGCCATTAATATCTTTCTTCTTTGGTATCAGATGGCTTCCCTTCTAAGTTGTTGTAGTTACCTTCTTTAGGAGCGAGGTATGATGGCTTGCCTTTTTTGAAGAAGCGTGGACTGATTGTAGTTGCCTCTTATGGATAAATATGAATTAGTTGTAGCTATCTCTTTTGGAGAAGCATGGGCTGGTTGTACTTGCCTCTTTTGGAAAGGGCTGATCTCCTCAATGTTATTAGACCCGGACCGGACGTTGACCCGGTCTTGGGCCCAGGTCACAGGTCTCTGGTTCAACCGTCGGGTCAACCAGTTGAACCGATTTTATATTTAAATTAATTAAAAAAATATATAAGTATTAAAAATATTAATTTTTAAAAAAAATACATAAAGCGGAGAGTCGCAGACTCGCAGGTCTCTCTCTAGCTCTCTCTCTCTCTCTCTCTTTCTCTCTCTCTCTCTCTCTCTCTCTCTCTTGTGTTATTTTGACTTTGCCCCCCAAATTTTGCCTTGAATTATACTTTGCCCCCCATTTTTCATTAATTTGACTTTACCTCCCAAAACTAACTGTTCCATCAGCTCACCCCCAAAACTTTATTTCTTTTCTGTCAGCTCACCCTTTCTCTTAGATGGTGAGCTGACGGAACAGTTAGTTTTGGGGGGAAAGTCTAATTCAAGGCAAAATTTGGGGGCAAAGTCAAAATAACCCTTTTTTTTTTTTGAAGGTTCTCTCTCTCAGCAGGACGGCGGTCTCCCTCTCTCTCAGCAGGAGAACGACAAGCGGAGGGCGGTAGGCGGAGGATGGCAAGCGGAGGGCCGCAAGAGGCAGGCAGTAGGGGTCGACCATTGATCGGTAGGCCACAGGCGTCGGGGACTTCAACCGTCGGGTGGCAGGCGTCGGGCGGCTCGAGCTCATCGGGGTCTTGGACGTCGAGTGCAGGCTTCGGCCGGCTCGGGCTTGTTGACGATGTTGAGGACTCCAGCCGTCGGTCGTCAGGTGGCAAGATCGAACGTCGTTGACAACGTTGAGAACATTCGACCGTCGAGTGACTCCAGCGGGCCGCAACAGACTTTGGAGTCGGGAGGGAGCGGCTTAGGGTTTCGTTGATCGCGGAGAGAGGAGGTTTTTGAGAGATGGATCGATCAATCCATGAGCAGACATTTTAAAGTACAGGGTTTAACAAAACCGATCGGGCGACGGTTTGATAGAAAACCGGCCGGTTTTCTCGGGTTTCACCAGCTGATAGGTAATACCGATCCAGAGTCATGACCGGATCGGTTTAGAGACCGGCTCACTGGCTCACCGGTCCAACCGAACGGTCCGGTCCGGTTCTGATAAAACTGGATCTCCTGTATCATGATCCTCCCTTTGAAAACAACTCAGTCCCTAGTTTTTTTAAATAAAGTTTGGCTCATGGAAGTCATATAAATCATTGACGTTGAACGTCTTCAAAATTTTATAGTTCCCTGGTAGGTCCACAATATAGGCGTTATTGTTGATTTTGTTAATTAAGGATCTTGTAAGGACCCACTTTCTTCATCTCTAACTTATTGTAAGTGTCCACCGGGAATCTCTCCTTTCACACATGTACCATAACTTGATCACCTTCGTTGAAGCTCTTTATTTGCCTATGATGGTCGACGATTTGCTTGTACCTGACATTGAATTTTTTAATATTTTCTTTTACTTGAATGTCAGAGATTTTCTTCACCATGTGGTTCACCGAAATATTCATGCTTGGGAGTTTGGAAGCGGTACAAGATCAAAAGTGTGGGTGGGAGATCAGCCAAACACGATCTCAAACGAGGTCTTGCTAATTGACCTATTGGACATATTGTTGAAGGCGAACTCGGCCTGGGCTAGCGCCAGGTCCCATTGTTTCAGTCTCTCCTCAGCCAAGCACCTGAGGATGTTGCCTAAGGTACGGCTCATCATCTCTGTTTGTCCATCGGTTTGTAGGTGACACGTGTTGCTGTACTGAAGGGTGGTGGCCGAGGCGCTTCCAGAGGGTCCTCCAAAAATAGCTGAGGAACTTGGTGTCCTTGTCGGAGGTGATCATCTTCGGCACGCCATGTAGTCGAACCACTTTCCAGAAGAAAAGATTTACGATGTTGATCGCGTCCATCGTTTTCTTGCAAGGCACGAAATGGCTCATCTTTGTGAAGCGGTCGACTACTACAAAGATAGTCAACACCTCTCTGGGTGCGGGGAAGTCCAAGGATGAAGTTTACGGAGAGATCGATCCATGGCGTGTCCGGGACATATTGTTTTGCGCTTGTCCTTTAGCGGTTTGGCAGGTATAGCATCGTCGCACGAAGTCACTTGTATCCCACTTGAGTTGTGGCCAGTAGTACCTATCCTGCACAAGGGAGATATACTTGTTCAACCCTGGATGGCCTTTGAGTCCTCCGCAGTGTAGATATCACACCAATTGCTCTCAGAGGGAACTGCGGGGAATGCAAAGTTGATTACCTTAGAAGAGAGAGTCTTCTTTGATGTGAAACTCTTCGGTGCTCGCTTGGTAAATGATGCATTGCTCCCAGGTGTCTCGAATGTCTTCATCTTCTGGATACAATTCCTTGAGGTAGTCGAAACCTACTACCCCTGCCTGCATGGTGATGAGAAGGGTTGCTCTTCTGCTGAAAGCATCAGCCACCGTATTCAACTTTTTTGATTTGTGCTTGATCACGTAGTTGAATATTTGGTTGTGGGCTACCCACCGAACTTGCGTTCGATTAGTATGCTTCAAGCTGTCGAGGTACCGGAGGGTTTGGTGGTAGGTATGCAATAAAAATTCCCTCTGAATGAGGTAATGTTTCCAGTACCAGAGTGCCTGGACCACCACATATAGTTCTAGTTCGTAGGTCGACCACTTTGTTCTTGGCTCACTGAGTTTCTCGCTGTCGAAAGCTATTGGCCTCGCTTCTTTAGACAAGATTGCACCAACGCCTATCATGGGGGCATCGTAGTTGACTTCGAATAGCTTTTTGAAGTTCGGTAAAGCTAGTACTGGGGTCGTCGTGAGCTTATCTTTGATGGTGTTGAAGCTCTGGTTAGCCTCATCGGTCCACTGGAACTTCCCTTTCTTCATGCAATTCGTTAAGGCGGCGACAATGCTGCTGAAGTTCCGTACAAAACACTTGTAGAAAGTCGTCAGGCTGTGGAAGCTCTTGACCTCGATAATACTCTTTGGGATTGGCCACTTACAGATATCCTTCACGTTGCCTTTATCGACACGGATCCCTTCATTGCTCACCACATAACCTAGATAAATGAGGCTAGTTGTTAGGAAACTATATTTTTTAAAATTCATGTAGGGTTTGGCTTCTTGAAGAGTTGAGAAGATCTGTCGTAAAACTGGATGTGATCCTCCTCCGTCTGGATGTATACAAGAATATCATCAAAGTAGACATCAACGAATTTGCCAGCAAATGGCTTCAGGACTTAGGTGCATCAACCTCATGAAAGTACTCAGGGTGTTGGAGAGGCTGGGGGGCATAACTAGCCACTCATAGAGGCCCTCCTTTGTCTTGTAGGCTGTCTTCCATTCGTCGCCAGGTCGGATCTGGATTTGGTGATAGCCGCTCTTGAAGTCGATCTTTGAAAAGACTTTGGTGTCCTGTACGTAGCATGTCCAGTATGTTATCTAGGCATGGGATCAAAAACCGGTACATGATGGTGATCTTGTTGATCGTCCGGCTATTGATGCACATCCTCTAGCTCCCATCTTTCTTTGGCATCGGCAGTGCCGGTACCACATACGGGCTCATGCTCTCGCGAACTAGTCCTTTTGTGGATGAGCTCCTCCACTTGACCTTGTAGGATGTCATACTCCTTCGGGCTCATCTGGTAATGTCGAAGGTTCAGGAGACTTGTGCCGGGGACAAAGTCGATATGGTGCTGGATGTCTCGCATTAGTGGTAGCTTGTCTGACAGGTCATTTGGCATAATTCCATAAAACTCTTGCAGAAGAGGTTTCACAACATAAGAGGCGACGACATGCTTGGCTTCTTCCCCTTTCACCACTAGTGCGTAGAGGGTACCTGTATCATTAGTAACAAAAAAGGATCGCCCCTTCACTTTGGTAGCTTTGAGACGACCATTTTCCTTTATTGGCCCGAGAATCACCTTTTATCCATCTTTGATGAAGGCATAGATGTTTTCCCGGCCCTTATGCACGGCATTCCAATAAAATTTCCATGACTTAATTGCCAAATAGAATATGGCAGGCATCCATCTCCACAACATCACACTAGATATCATCTTTTTACGTTTTGCTGATGGATAGGGGAATCATGCACCATTGGGTTACCTTGAGACCGTCGACATCTTTGAGCCACCGAATGTCGTAGGGCGTTGGGTATACCTCAGTGGGAATCTGGAGCTTGTCCACCATTGATTTGGAGATGATGTTCTCAATACTTCCCCCATCAATGATGACATCACACACCTTGTTATAAACGGTACACCGTGTCTTGAAGATGTGGTGTCGCTGGGATTCAAAATCTTTACACGGTACATACATAAGTCTACATATAACGAGTGAGAGATGGTCTCCCTTATCATCGTACATTACTTCCTCAACATTATCAGCCTCTTTTTCAGGTGCTTCTTCGTCGTAGCCTTCATATGCTTTGGCAATGTTCATCATGCACCATTGTGGACATTGATTAGAGTAGTGCCCCCACTTTATTGCATCGGTGGTACTTGTCTCCCCTTTAAACCACGTAGGAGTTTGTGGGCGGAACTCGCATGGGGTGTGTGGTGCCGGATATCCTCGCTTGACTTGTGCAGGCTCCTTTATTCACAGTAGTCGGCCCTTCTTTCTCAGGAGTTTTTCCTCGATTGGTCGAAAAATCACTCGCTCGGGTTGGTACAGGTGTTTGGTTGAAGGAGTTGCTCAGGGGATTTACCTTCCGCTCTAGTTGCATCTCCACACACATGGCTAATCACTCTGCCTCGTGGAGGGTGTAAACGGGTTGCAGATGGACGAGGTCCTGGATTGCAAGACGAAGTCCCCTGATGTAGCGCGCTACTTGCTGAGTGTCGGTCTCCTCCAAGTTATTGCGGGCCGCCAGATGGAAGAATTTCATCATGTACTCGTTGATAGTGCGGGGACCCTGCTTACATGTTTGGTATTATTGGAACAATACCTGGTCGTAGTCTGGTAGGAGGAAACGCGCGCAAATGAGCCGCTTCATTTCTGACCAAGAACGGATATGATTCTTTCCAATCCGAGCAGGAGATTGTTGGTGTTGCTCCCATCATGTGGATGCGTCTCCTTTGAGTTTGTAGGCCACCAGCTTGACCTTCTTCTCTTACGCCGTATCCATATAGTCAAAGAATCGCTCAACTTCAAAGACTCAGTCGAGGAACTTTTCGATGTTGAGGTGGCCGATGAAGGCGTGCAGGCAGGTCTACCTTATGTAGAAGTCACGGTCGTTGCCACCGTTTTGGTAGCCTCCATTGAAGTTGCCAGGACCGCTGTTGTAGCTGCCATAGCTACCGTAAGGGCCGCCAGGTGGGTCACCATTTTCGCCTTGGTAGCCACCATTGTCGCCATGATTATCTCCGTTGTAGCCACCGCGACCACCATAGTTGCCTCCTCGTCCATAGGGGAATCCACGACCTCCCGAGTAGCGACCGACATACCCTCCCATAAGGCGATTGTCACCACTGTAGGGATCGTATTGTAGGGATGGTGCCTCCTCGTCACTTGAATAATCTTCATAAGGAGTCCTATGATATTGGCGTTGTGCGTCTTCATGGAAGATGTCATCCCGTCGATGCGATTCGATGGTGGTTCGTGGACCTTCCTCGTGGTGGGTTTACTTATTTGCTTGGTGCGGTCGAGATCGAAAGCATGTGTTATCTTCGCAAGAATCTCCCGTATCCCGACAAAATCCACTTTCACCTCCCGATGAGAAGCCGTAAGGCCCTCAAGGTTTAGTACTCCCAGATCACTACCTCCGGAGTTGGGATTTCCCGATTCATGCTAAGCTGCCATCAGAGCAGGATAACGCTTGCTTTGATACCAACTTGGCATAGCGGAAGTGGGGTTGAAGAGGAGCACGTCTTCTTCGATTGACGACAGAGGGAAGATGCAACGATCCTCTCTTAAGAACTCTCGCGAATCTCACAAGACACAAGAACTTTGGGAATAACAATCATTTTATTAGAAATATCAAAATCTGGATGCCATTATATGCTAGTAGTAGGCCTTTATATAGGGCTTAGCCGAGTACTAAGAAGGAAAGAAAATAAAAATGAAATAAAAAATTATTAATATTTCTTAAGAGCCTTTGATGAATCTGGCCAAATTTATGGTCTTGGTGCAAGACCACGTGCATACCAATTTTTTACCATTAACATATTTCTTCTTTGGGATCAAATGGTCTTCCTCCTAAGTTATTCTAGCTGCCATCTTTAGGAGAGAGGCATGATGGCTTGCCTCTTTTGAAGAAGTATGGGCTGGTTGTAACTGCCGGCCTCTTTTGGAAAAGTGTGGACTGATTATAGCTATCTCTTTTGGAGAAGCAAGGCCTAGTTGTAGCTATCTCTTTTGGATAGACCTGATCTTCTGCATAATACCCCTATATATAAAGAGTAAGAGTAAAAAATAGTAAAGAGTTACAATCTAGACAA
The DNA here is from genome assembly GCA_947650365.1 of Chamaelirium japonicum. NCBI lineage: Eukaryota > Viridiplantae > Streptophyta > Magnoliopsida > Liliales > Melanthiaceae > Chamaelirium > Chamaelirium japonicum. The sequence continues at coordinate 36,255,892 of OX393559.1, forward strand.
AGAGTAACAATTTGCATATGGTAACATACATTAATTGTAGATTGATAGTAACTTATTATAAATAATATTTATATACAACTGATAACAATATGATCATTTTTGTGACAAAAAAATATTTATAATTGTGTCATAGAAAGTCAATTTTATCTTGCAAATTAAAAATAATCATTCGGTAAAAAATAGTCACTATTTTTTAGAATAGTATTTCTACACATATGATTACAATACGATTTTTTGGGGGGGACTAAGCCAAGTCCTTTTAAGAAAATCAATTTAAGCTAAAGAACATACAAGTTTTGCATCTGGTCCCTCCCCGAAATATTCTATTACAACAAGTCCCTTCCAACGACCTGTTTGAATCATTCAAACTGTTTAAATAATAAAAATAACCCCTTATTATAAGGTATTATGTGGATTTTTGCTACAATTAATGATTTCATTGTAACAAAAAGTATTTTAGCGAGATTTATCATAAAAAAATTTGCTACAATGGTTTCATTAAAACAAAGAGTAACAATATGTGTAGCAAAGAGTACAATCTGCGTATATTGTTACTCTTTTTTTGAGAAATCACTGTAGCACTTTTTGAGAAATCACTGTAGCAATAGTGATTTCAATGTAGCAATTTTTTTTCTAGTGAGATTCCTCAAAAATAAAATGCTACAATGATTTCATTATAGCAAGAGTGATAATCTACCATGCAAAGAGTACCATTGCGACAGTGATTTGTGCCAATGCATTAATTGGATTCTATATAATTTCTTGTACAGTCAAGTGTAGGGGCAAAATGGGTACATAAAATATATTTGCTGCAGAGGAACTTTCACACAACCGAAATGTTGTCAGTCCTTTACGTACTACCGTATCTGCTACAAGGACATTAGCCACATTACAGTTAACTATGTGAAACAAAGTCGATTCTATCTCGCACATACAGAGTAACAATCCAGTAAAGAAGGTTAACTATTTGTTCGATTTACAGAATTTTTATTTTTTGAGATGAAAATATACAAAAAATAATTTTAGATTGTTTTGTGATTTTAAATACACGGCTAGAGTGGTTTCAAATTATTTTTTGTACCAGAAAGTGTTCGGATTCAGTCGATGGCAGAAAATATAACTTTAATGATCGAACTTCAACTAGATATTGTAGTTCTTTTTTTTTTTTTTTGGATAGACAGGATTACGGGAGGGACCTAATGCGATACGGGAGTTGCAGGGGGATTTATTGAAAGTCGTTACTTTTGTCATGGACCTATCACTAAGTCCCCCAATCAAGATAGACAATTGACTCTTATCCACTAACATGGTGTTGAGCCACAAATGGCTGATGAGTCACAAAGCGCCATAATTATGAAGTGATGATTTTAAAGATATTCATATTCTAGGTAATAGGTCCAAGTATGTGGGCCACACTAATAGTGACGTGTACCAGAATTATGAGAAGGCTCTTGGTCGTACTTGTACACCCACCAGACAGACTCCCTCATTACTAAACCAAGTACACAGATCAAATCCATTTTAACGAACAAGCCACATGAAGGTGTTCATGCCATAACACTATACTGAGATCTACGATCTAGAATTGGCCACTAGGTCACATCCCAGTGGCAAAGCACTTGCCCGTCATTCGGCAGGTTGTGTAATCGAATCTGATGAGCCTGACTAGCTCCCTCTTTGCGTCGGCATTATCTACCGCCTTTGTGGACGGTTTAACTATGCTCCTGTGTGGCAATATTACAGGCAAAGATATGGTTCGAACCTTGGTTTGTCCTGTGCTGTAAGGACTAAGGGGCGACCACTGACCGTGAGATCCCTCCATGAGAAAAAAAGAAGGGGGGGGGGGGGGGGGGGGGGGGGGGGGGTATTGTCCTAAGGCCCTTCTAATTGACCATGCATTACGATAAACACTTTTCTTAGCTTTGTTTAGCCTTATATCCTTCTGTAACTACTTTTTAAAATGCCAATTTTACTCCTGGAGTATTTTTGTTGTTAGACTCTCTCGAGTATCAATTCGGCAAGTTAGAGTAACAATTTGGTAGTAGTGCATATACAGTAACTGCTACAGTGATTTCACTGTGGCAAAGTAAGGATTCTAGCGGAAGTAAATTTACTATAGCTACAAGAAAATCACCGTAGCAACTGAATTGTTACTCTGTTGCCCGAATTGATACTCCAAATCATGTAGATAAATAGAGACCAATAGCTATTAGCAAACCATCAAGTCAGAGGTTAAACGTTATAGCATAATAGCTGACAGGAGAGTAGGGGTAGCAATGGACTCCGAATACCTGACCCGAAACATCGGGTATGGGTACTGATTTTGTACCCGAAACATGATTTGGGTAGGGTATGGGTATAGGAACTCTACCTGATTAACTTTCGGGTATGGATATGGGTACCTCAACACCCATATTCGAAACCCAAAACCTAATTGCCCCGTGTATACTAGATAATACGTACAGTTCGACTCCAAATTCATAGTCATATACCAAAATTTTAAGAAAACTCATATCCGATCCCAAACTTATACTCTACTAAAACGACTGTAATAAAAAACCAGAAGAGCTTCTTAACATTGCATTGTGTTACCTTGATTTTTTATCTAAAGTAATTATATATATGATTGATAAAATAAAACAAAATTATATCCAATTCTTACCCAAAACCTGAACCAAAACCCAAAAACCAATTGGGTATAGATTGGTACCGACCATCTTCTTTCCAAATGGGTATGGGTCGGGTATGGATCCTGCCATACCCGAATGGGTATGAGTGGAAGTAGGGGTAGGGGTAGGGGTAGGGTCCGGTCCGAACCCTAGGAAAGCATAGTCTTTGCTACCTAGAGTAGGGTCATAAAAGTCCAAGCAAACCATGATAGAGCCATTGTGTCAATGGCTGTGGCCATAGAGGCATGCTTTTCCACGAATTTAATGGTGTATTGCCTTAATTGCTGACATTTGTGGGTGAGTGGCGGCCTTTCCTTAAGTACAAAAACGGGACTAGGACCTGACCCGTGTGGACCAAACTGGACCCAAAGTTTCGGACCCATCGATCTCTTTGGCTCACATCGGCCTGATTCTCTGACGCTGTCAAGTCTGTGCCTAACTAAAAAACCGGGAGCTGAACCTGTTTGAATTGACACAACCTAAACCAACTCAAAAATCATTAAAAGATAGATCATTTCGTTTTTACTGTTTTTTTTAAATACCCCTACAGGTTACCAATTCGATGCAAGCAGGAATCGATTCCAGGTCTCGGGTATCAACTCCCCGAGACTTTACCAACTCATCTAGCTGGCACTTACATTATTACCCGTCAATTGTTTCTCTTCAGAGCATAGTAACAAATTCGACGAGAGGGCAAAGTTCAAAGTTCAGAAAATATCCGACAAATTTAGAATAAGTTCAAGAGAAATTCAAAAAAATAAAACATAAAATATATTATTGTGAATAGGTGGCACACAAAAACAGAGAAACTTGTGAATTATTCATAAATTTGTAAATTTTTTGTGAATAATTTGGGAGTTGGGCGGATGTGATCCATGTTGCGAAATAACCGGAGAATAATTTGTTTACCCTTGAGTTCGCGAATTATTCACGAATTTTTTGATTATTTGGAGAATATTGTTATTATGCTTCAGAGCTCCTAATCCTTCCACTTCTTCTTTCGTAGCTCAATCAAGTTCAGGCAACAAGTCAAAAACCTAACCGGCACGAAATATCGCAACAGCTCATAGTGGGAAACTTCGAGTGATCTCCTCGTCGAGTGCCAAGCTCCCAAAGATTCTCAACGGATGGCTCGAGAAGCAAGACGACAATTATCTTTCTAGAACTTGGTGGGCTAAAAATCCACCACTCATCCGAATCCTTGGCCAATAGGAATAGTCGCGTCATGCGTCAATCATCATCATGGATTTACAACTTGTCATATTGTGCTAGCACTACACACAAATTTTCGGAAGCCGAAGATATACGAAAAATATTATTTAGCTCGAATGCTTTACCCGATTTCTTTTAACCAGAATGGTGGTGTCCCAATTATGGCCGTCCGTTGCATCCAGTCCCGACCAGTGAACCACCCCGACCACACGCAAAAGAATGTTATAATTGGATGCCACATCATTCTGCTTAAACATTAGGGTTACTCATTCGGGGTTGATTAGAATTGCTAAATATATAATGATACATTAGCCTCTCTATATTCCTACAACACTTTAGGAACCTAGACATAACCTTTCACTCAAGAATTCAATAGTAAAATATTACCACCCCAAAAAAGAATACAATAACAAAATTAAGTAGGCTAAAACTTTGAAAGAGTGATGGTATGATCATTGGGGTGCAAGAACACAAAGGAATATCTTAGGCTATAAAGTATGAGAAATGATCTAAGGTGGCAGGCCCTAATTCATCATAGCCGTTTGATGGCAGGCAACCCGACAGGTGAATGACACTCAACCCGAACCGATGATCATAGATCCGGTGGTCCCGTCAGCTTACGATACGGGACAACTTATGGAATCACTACTCATAAAGTATTGGGTGGACATTTGTCTCCATTTGTTTAATCTCCAAAGGAGATAGATTGGTCATGGATGTGATCTCTCTCTATTTTAGGAGTTGATCTCTCAAGGGCATGTGTTTCTTTCATACTTGGTGCTTGGGAATTGATTGCTTGGGGGTATGAATCTATGGATCAGTTCCTTCTGGCGGTGGGGACTGCGGTCTCTGTTGGTATTGATGATCTCTCTCTCCCCCTCTCTCTCTCTCTCTCTCTCTCTCTATTTTATTTGAACTGGGGGGGTTGCTTATAAATCTCTTCTGTTTGATAAATGGACGGCAAGCACTTTGTTTATTAAGTAATCATGCGGTTGTCGGTAGAGTTATGTGGCTTTATCTCTAGAGGAGCTCAGAAAGTTCCTTGTGTGATTGAAAAATATGTAGGATTGGATCACTTTCTCTTGTAGGAGACTACTTTACACCTTCACAAGATGACATTTCTCAAGTCTTGATGTTGACTCTCTCTCTCTCTCTCTCTCTCTCTCTCTCTCTATATATATATATATATATATATATATATAGAGAGAGAGAGAGAGAGAGGAATGATAAAATACGGCGTGCGGTGTGTGCGGTGTCACACCACAGCCGTCTGATGCACCTGCTGCGTGTGTGCGATGCACGCAGCGGTGCATCAGATGGCTGCGACCGCACGCCCCATCCTAACAAGCCCCTATATATATATATAAAACAGTATTGTGCCAACTACCCTATGTCATATGATGAATTCTTGGCATTTTATAATATACTGATGTTTTATGAGGATATTTACCAACATCGACAAAAAAACCACTACGTTCTAAAAATTCTAGGGACATCAAATATGTTTTTCAAATTAACAATTAAAATGGATAGCTGATAATTCCATTCATAAAGGATCTACATCTTGTGTCAAAATTCACCTTTCCCCTCTCTTTAATCACATGTTTATAATTTTTATCTTAGATTCTTGTTGAAGTTGTGGCGAACTACAAGTTTAGGGCTTAGATTTGGATCTATTTAGTCACATGTTTAGGGTTTCGGTATCTTTGTTGTCAATGCAAAATAACCTTTTTGGTATTTGTATTGTAAAAATAAAAATTATCAGCCAATCATCGCTTGATAATTCACTTTACTTCACACCTTGCAAAAGAGAATAAGTGAATATGGGAGAAGGCGGACGACCTACTCCAGATCAAACATATTACCTTAATAGTTTTGGTATTTGGATCGAATCAGCTTATGACCCTGCGAAAGAGAATAAGCAAATATTAGATCTTGGCAGGGGGTTGATCTAAAAATGGGAGAGAAGGGGATTTCTTTCGAATAGATGTAAACAGCATGAGGGGATGTAATCTTGTTGATCGACGATGAGCTGAGTATTATCATCAATGAGAAGGGAGCAAAGGTGTACGATGTCGTGATTCAACATGTTCCAGGATTTGGTTGCATGCCAGTTTGGATACATGCAATCCAGTATTACCTGTTATGCTATCCTTCTTGAATGGTGAAATATATGAGCAATGGGCACCATGCTGCAATAGTGATAGTCAATTCTCTGCTTATATACTCATAGAAAGAGAAAACACTGAAAGCTTCATTCAATCATTCATGAAATATACAAAATTGACATCTCAGTACTAGAGAGAGAGATAGAGAGAGAGAGAGAACCCTCTCTCCAAACTTGGCGGAAAATTGAGGATCGGGTAATCCATAGTTTGCAAAAGAAATCAGAGTTAGGAAATGGATTTCGAAGTCCTGAGGGTGGTGGTGAGGAAAGGTAGCTTTACAGGAGCCCACGGCCAAAGATTTTCCGAACCAACAATGGCATGCAGTACCTGTTAAAGATGTGCAACATACTAGATCAATACTAGGAGAATGCACAGTTACAGTAAGTGGTACAGATGATAAGACGACGATAGCAGTGCACCGAAAGGTTGAGCAAAATTTTGAGGGTAGAATATTCTAGTGATAAAATGATATGACGATGATAATGATTTCGTTTTTTTTTTATTCCAAAGTGGGGGTCCGAACCAGACCTTACAGGCACCGCACATGGTGGAAGGCTACAAGCCACTAGAGTCCCACCGACCCACCAGGAGTCGGCACAAACAAGCTGGGAAGCACTGCTCAGCAGTCACACTAACACAGCAGGGGCCCACCTAGCCCACGGTAGAATTGCCATTGAAGCACAAGGAGGGTCAACACAGCCATGGAAGAGACCACATGGGGCGTGGAAGGTGCACGAGACGAAGAAGCCGCTGCAAGAGGTACAGAGGGGCCGAAGCACAAGAACGAATAAAATTAACCTTAATAGATTGAACATAATTACAGGACCTCAATCCTACCAATTTCTCAATCACTGATCCTAGCTTACGTGTCTCTTTATAACTGCGCCCCCAAATACCTCTGCTGTTTGTATTATCTCTGCTATAATCTAAAATCAGCCGATATTTTCATCTGTTGATTGTAATGCAACAAAGACTAGCTGAAAAGGTCTCGATCAAATCACTCTTTTTTTGTCTGTCAAGTGCTTGTTTCCAGTATCATCATTATCCGAGTCTTATCCCATTATGATGGGGTCGATTATGGAGCACAACTCTAATAAAGAGGCTCCACAGAAGACTGAAAAAATTTCTAGCCATTGTCAACCTAACATCCACCCTCTAAAATCAGTGTCAAAATCCACCTTTCCTCTCTTTAATCACATGTTTAGAAGTTTTATCTTTAGATTATTTAGGGTTCCTTCTTGGATTCTTGAGGGATTTTCATGGCAAACTGCAAAATTAGGGTTTTGATTTCAATCTCTTTAATCACATGTTTAGGGTTTTAGTATCCTTTTTTGTGAATGTAAAATGTCACCTTTTTTGTCTCATTTGTATTTAAAAAATAAAATTATCAGCTGATCATCATTTGATAATTCACTTTACTTCACACCTTGCGAAAGAGAATATGCGAATATGGGAGAGAAGGGGACATTGACTCAAATTCAGATCAAACATATTACCTTAATAGGGTTGTATCTGGATCTTAAATGGATCGAAACAGTTTACGACCCTGCGAAAGAGAAAAATCGAATATTAGATCTTGGCAGGGGGTTGATCTAAATATGGGAGGGAGAAGGATTTCTTTTGAATAGATATAATCAGCATGAGAGGGTGTAATCTTGTTGATCGACGATGAGTGAGTATTATCATAAATGGGAAGAGAGCAAAGGCATATGGTTGTTGTGATACAACATGTCCCAGGATTTGGTTGGATGCCTATTTGGATGCATGCTATCCATCATTACCTGTTATCTAACCTGATGGAAGAGGTGATAACACCAACTCCGTCCTTCTTAGATGATGAAATATATGCGCATTAGCCCAATGGGCACCATGCTGCAATAGTGATACTCAATTCTCCGCTTAATCTTAGAAAGAGAAAACACTACACCTGAAACATTAAACACAATGAAAGGTTCATTGAATCATTCATGAAATATACAAAACTGGCATCTCGGGACTAAACTAGGAGAGAGAAAGAGAGAGCCCCCTTAAGCAAAAGGAAATATAAGAAACCAACGTACATCACTATTTATCATCCTCTCTCAAGTTGGCGGAAAAAAGAGCATCAAGTAGTCAGTAATATGCAAAAGAAATCAGAGTTAGGAAATGGGTTTCGAATTTCAGGGGGTGGCGGTCAGGAAATGCAGTATTACAGGACCCCACGGCCTGAGAATTTCCAAAACACCAACGGTATGCAGTACCTGTTAAAGATTCGCAACATACTAGATCAACACTAGACTAATGCATGGTTTTAGTAAGTGGTGAAGATGATAAGACGACGATTTCTTTATGGAGCACAACTACATCAGAAGGCTACACCAAAGGGTTGAACAAAACTTTAAGGGTGGATTATTCTAGTGATAAGATCATAAAGATGATAAGACGATGACGATATTTCTTTTTTGGGGTCCAAAGTGGATCCGAACCAGAAGTGTCGCATAGGATGGAAGGCTACAAGCCACTAGAAGCTCACCAGCCTACCAGAAGTCGCCACAAACAAGCTGGGAAGCACTGTTCATCAGTCACACAGCAAGGGCCCACCTAGCCCATGGTAGAGTCATCACTGAAGCGCAGGAAGGGCCCACACGGCCAATGGAAGAGGCACCACCCAGGACGTGGAAGAGGGACGAGGAGTAGAAGCCGCACAAGGTGTAGAGGGGCCCACAATGAGCATCCGCAACACCGAGCAGAAATACCCATTGCGGTCGTCAAAACCGTGAACATCTGGCACGGAATAGAAATGCAATACCAACTGAGCTATCAATTTGGTGCAATGATGATGGTTATGAAACATAAGATCGAACAAAATTAATCTTAATAGACTGAACATAGTTACAATACCTCAATCCTTCTAAATACTAATTTCTCAATCACTGCTCCTACCTTATGAATTCCTTTAAAACTGCTCCGCCAACTACCTCTCTCGTTTGAATTATCCCTACTATAATCTAAAATCAGCCAATAACTTCATGCATCAATTGCATGTAACAAAGACTAGCTGAAAAAGTCTTGATTAAATCACAAATTTTTCTAAGTGCTTGGTCCTATAAATCATCATCCAAGTCTTATCCCATTAAGAGTATCTCTAATGGGCTTCTTTGGATTTCTTCTTTCCTTGCTTTATCAAAAGAAATAGAGAAAATAGTCAAAAGGGGCTCCAACGGGCTCCACCAAATTTTCCTATTTTGATATTTTCCTACTCTTCTCCCTAAGGATGGAGAGAGAAGTAGGGAAACCTATGAATAGTGGGCCCCAGTTTGCATTGAATGAAAGTCTATTGACATTCTTACTTTTCAGAACAACCCTTGTAAAGATTGTTTTCATGGGTCCTGATTTGGTCATTTTACACAAAAATAGGGAGACATTGAGGAGCCCGTTGGAGTGCTCTTTCATTCCCAGCCTACGTGGCAAATATATGCTTTGAAGAATAGGGAAGAGTCATAGGAGCCTGTTGGAGATGCTTTAAGATGGGGTCAATTATGGAGCACAACTCTAATAAAGAAGGCTCCATGAAGATTGATAGTTTTTCTAGCCATTGTAAACCTCAACCCACCCTCTAAAATTAGTGTCTGATCATCGCAATTGGAAAGAGAGGGGTCTACCTAGGAACATAGATTTGCAGGTAGGGAAGTGATGTAGGATGGAGCGGGAGGAAGGGATAAATACGGCCTTGCGTCGCTCCAGCCATACTCCGGCTCAATAAAATCACTCCGCGAATATCTCAAATCACACGAAAATGAAGAAACGTTGCAGCATCAGCTTCACAAATTTTCATTCATAATCTGTACCCCTACGAAGGAAGGTCTACGGGCCTTAAAATGGAAATGCAATAGATAGCCCTCACAAATTCGAATAAATCTAAAAGATAAATTGACTAACCTAAATCAAATCATATCTAAAAAGTTAATGATGATCAACCTTCCAAATTAATCCAAATTTAAAATTAACCCTATTTTTTTAAATCCGAAAATCAATAAATTATTCGACTCGCACCTCGAGATTCGTGCAAAGACTCGTCTGCCTTGATAAGCATATGTGATAGGTCTTGCTCCATACTAGGAAGCGCACCTCTCAACACACACGCACGCACACACATGCGTACGTGGATACGCATACACCACGCGTGCGGTCATGCATGCACAAATGTGTGTGTGTGTGTGTGTGTGTGTGTTTTTTTTTTTTTTTTTTTTTTTTTGGGGGGGGGGGGAGGGGCGGGGGGGGGAAGGGGGGCGATTATGAGCACGTCAAAGTTATAAGTGTTGCTTTTAGTGTTGTGCCAAAAGCAGTGCAGTGCAGAGCTCATTCGCTCAGGTATATCATTGCATGCATTTGCATTTTCATCGGACTCGTGATGGTGTTTTTCGCTTTCCCTACGTATGTGCTTATATTTCATCGTTCGGAATTTGCATCGTATTTTTATTTGAGTTCTTATTGTTCCGATGCATTCTCGCATTCCCACATAAAGTTCAAATTAAGTTTCAATGCTTTCGTAACCAAAAATCTTGCATTGCTTCATGTTCTTATGGGTTCGATTTTTTATTCGATCTTTTTATTTTCGACTTTCAGAATTCTAAATCTTTGTTTCGGAGTTTTTCCTTTGCGGTGTGCATATCCGGAACTCCAGATGGTCCTAGGATTGCCAATTGACGTCCGTAGAAGTCCCAGGATGTATTGAGTAGTTTAGAACAGTTTTTATACCTCGAGGTTCGCAACAATCACCCCCACCTTAGGGTGGTGCACACCTATACCCTAGCACCCCTCCTAGGGTCTTTATGGGAGAGTGGTGCGCATAGTGGTGCGCACATAGATGCACATCACCCTCCGGGCAAACTCAGGAAAGCTGCATGTTTGCGTTGTGTAATGGCCCGTTTGACTTGGTCTTTATCTGGGAAAAAAATGGGATTTGTTTGCACGACCTTATTAAGGTTTCTACTTTCTACCCTATTTGAAGTTATAAATACACCATCATATCACATTGTTTTGCATCCATGGAGTATTATTTGTATTGCGGCTATTGTTATTGAGTTTTCATCTCCACGGTTTTAGATTTTTCTTGTTCCGAATTGCATTCTTCATCGTTCATCTTTCTCGTCATCTTGAGCTTTGATCTTTTATGTTTGATACGTGCTCTAAGACACGAGAGATCGTTAGATCCGGTTTTCGAGTTTTCTAAAGACCTTTTCCCATTGCATCTCATTCTTTACAAAGAACAAACACATCGTCAGAAATATCCAAGGTGTGACTCGAGCTCGCCTGCGGGGAGTCGAGTATTCGGAGTCATTTCGACTGTCTGAATCGCAAGCAAGTCTACGGAAGAGGCATTTGAGGAGCTACAGAGAGGAGATCGCCAAGAAGGATCGTTGGTGTGGTTGTGGTCACCTGTGCCAAACTCGTGTGGGGTTTGAGAGGTATGGATCGCTTCAAGGGAACTCTTTGTCTTACATTTGTAATTCTTATGTGCTCTAGTAGATTGATGTGCGGGTCGGAGCTTACTCAGTGTAGACATAGGGATTTTTCGAACCACCTAAAATTCGGTGTGTGCTTTATTTATTGCATAAGATAGAACCTTGTATGCTTCTTCCCTAATTCACTCACATTTATTTCATCACACATAGTTTTGCACTATTGTGAGAATTTGTTTGTCGTGTCTCCATTGGATCTTTACTCCAATCACTTTCACACACTGAAATTTTTAATTTACCGTTGTTCTCATCTCCTACCGCACTACTCTCAATTGGTATTGGAGTGGGTTGTGAGTTTTAGATCTTTTCGGTTTTGCAATGGTTTATAGGAGAGAGGGTATTGCAATCAACCGTCTTTAGTTCATTAACAGATCCAACTTCCCCTATTGGAAAGTTGATGCATGCCACTAGGCAAATGACATCACAGTCATCCTCCGTTTTGCATTACTCTATTCCCATTTTTATTAGACCACTAGCAAGAAACCCGAGCAATGCACGGATGAACTTAATGCATGCCACTTGGCACAGAAGACATCATAACCGTCCGAAGAATTGTGCAATCTGAAGTGAGTGTGATTCACTCGTCTGAGTGTGATTCACTTGTTAGAGAGAGAAAGATAGTACCTAAGAAGCACTGACACTGGTATGGGGACACGGGTACAACAAATCAAGGGCACGCCTACAAGACAACTCATAAAAAAAGACACGGTACGGCAGGAACACAACAAAATAGATTAATATTTTTTATTTATATTTTATGTTTGTTTATAACTCATATATTTCAATAACCGAAAAAAAAACTCATAAAAAACAACTAAAATGAAAAATTAATGCATACTGAATTGCAACCGTTAGTTAAACTCAGACCGATCGGTGAATCGCACACAGCCCTAAATGACATGGAAAAGAACGGTTGTGTTTCAGTTTTGGCTTCAACCTATAGAAATCTCAAAGGATCATATAGGTTAAAGCCAAAGGTGCAAAATTGAAACATAACTGTCCGTTACAACCAGCCTGACAAGTAAATCGCACTCAGCCCAAATGGCATGCAAAAGAATGGTTGCTATTTAGTTTTGGCTTCAACTTATCTGATTCTCTGAGATTATAACCTCAGAGGATCAGATAGGTTGAAGCCAAAACTAAATCACAACAACTTGTGACCAGACCCTATATCGAACAGCCCGTCAACCCGCCATGTCCGACAAGTGTCTGGCGAGTGTCCGCCAAGTGTTCGGCCGTGTCCAGCTCTCGAAAGCACGTGGGACACGGTACATGAGTGACCGGCGAGTGTCCGTGTCCGACATGGGTAGGGGAGCTTGGAGAAGTGCACGTGCTTCCTAGGATAGTACTAATGATTTTCCTAATTAATATCAAATAACCATTAAATGCCATTGAATGGTTATTTATAATCTTTATATTAGATTTTTAATAGGATTTATGCGAGAGAGAGCCATGTTCACACAAAGGAGAATGATTCTGGCTCTTCAAAAGAGGTCCACGTGTCACACCATGGGAGAAAGGGCTCCATTTTAGTATTATAATATTAGATGCCACATTTCTAACTATGCCCATGCCAATATGCACAAATGTTGCTCCAATTCTTTTTTGAAGTTGTATTGTTACGTTTAAAACATAAACGTAACAATGCAACTTAATAAAATAATTCATAAAGCCAATCCCAAGTAGATAAGACATGGCTTAATGGTTATGGTATTGTTACATTTAAAAATAACAATATCATCACCAGTGATAATCATGTCGTCAATGTAGAGAAACAAGATCGCACTACCACGAGCAGAGTTATGAGTGAACATAGCGTAATCTTGTTGTTAGACCCAAAAAAGGAAAATGGAAAAGTGGAATTTGGGAGTAAAGGACTTGTCTTTACTCAATGGGGCAAATACCCTATATAGCTGTACATGGATAAGGTCACCAAGGGTGAACATACCCCAAAAGGATATTAGTCTAAGCTATACAGGACCAAGTATGTACACACTCTTAACACCCCCCCTCAAACTCAAGGTGGATCATACACCAAAAGTTTGCCTAGGAGAGTACGAAAGCGCTGGATAGTGTGCGTCTTGGTAAAGAAGTCGGCAAGCTGATTAGTAGAAGATACATACGAAAGCACGAGCGTGCCATCCACATAGCGATGGCGCACAAAATGACAATCAAGCTCGATGTGCTTAGTGCGCTCGTGGAACACTGGATTGCTAGCAATCTGGATAGCGCTCCGGTTGTCGCAGTGGAGGGGAGTTGCTGAGGGCAGCTGAACTCCCATATCACCTAGCAAATGGCGCAACCAGACAACCTCACACGTCGTGCGGGCCATAGCACGATATTCTGCCTCGGTGCTGGAGAGGGAAACGATATCCTGTTTCTTACTCTTCCAGGAGATGAGCGAGTCACCCAAGAAGATGCAGAAGTCAGTAGTAGAGCGTCGATCAGTAAGATCACCTGCCCAATCCGCATCGGCATAGGAATGAAGCTCCAAGGAAGAAGATAACGATAGTAATAGGGAACGAGTCACCGTACCCCGAAGATAGCGAAGAATCCGCAGTAATGCCGCATAGTGAGCCGAACGAGGAGCGCTAACAAACTGGCTCACAACTCGAACAGCATGTGAGATGTCCGGACGAGTGATCGTCAGATAGACGAGAGCACCAACAAGCTGTCTGTAGCGAGTGGGGTCCGAGAGTGGCTCGCCATCAATGGGACTGAGCTTCACATTAAGCTCCATCCGTGTGTCCACGATCCGGGAGTCGGTGAGGCCGGCACGACTCAATACCTCAGAAGCAAACTTCTGCTGGGAGAGCAGGAATCCTTGAGGAGAGGAAGCAACCTCAAGGCCAAGAAAATAGCGAAGGTTGCCGAGGTCTTTCATCTCAAACTGCTGCTGTAGGTGTCGCTTCAGAGAAACAATGGTGGCGGTATCATCACCAGTGATGATCATGTCGTCGACGTAGAGAAGCAAAATCGCACGACCATTACTAGAGGTACGAGTGAACATAGCATAATCATTCAGACTCTCTGTAAAGCCAGCTGCAAGTACGGAGGACCGGAAGCGCTCAAACCAGGCCCGTGGAGCTTGCTTGAGCCTATTAATAGCCTTGCGAAGATGACAAACATGCTGGGGAGGAGTCGAAAGACCAGGCGGAGGCATCATATAAACCTCCTCGGAGAGATCTCCATGAAGAAATGCATTCTTCACGTCCATCTGAAAGAGCGGCCAACGACGAACTGAGGCAACAGCTAGCAAGGTGCGTACACTGGTCATTTTCGCAATTGGAGCAAAGGTCTCCTCATAGTCAATGCCATGCTCCTGTGTAAACCCACGAGCAACGAGACGGGCTTTATACCGCTCAACAGACCCGTCGGAACGAGTCTTAATTCGGTAGATCCATCGACAGGTAATAGGTTCCTTTCCTGGAAGAAGTGGAACAAACTCCCAAGTACCAGTCCGTTGAAGGGCTTGCAACTCTTCAGCCATAGCCTGCTGCCAATGCAGAATCTGAACTGCCTCTCGATAAGTCTGAGGCTCATGAAGAGAATGAATAGTCGCAAGAAATGACTGAAACTGTGGTGAGTAAGAAGCAACCTGAGAAAAGCTATAGCGATTAGGTGGATGCCTCTTACATTCAGGATAGCGCGTAGGAGGAGTAGAAGACCCAATGTCACCAGCACCTGAGAGTGGCACCGAAGGAGGTGAACCTGAGGTGTCTGCAAAAGAAGGGGTAGCAAGCGAAGCAGGTGGAACTGGTGAAGCAGGTAGAACTTGTGAAGCAGGTGTAGCAGGCTCTGGCTGGCGACGAGTGTAGGTATAAATAACAGGCGGGCGCGGGGGCTCAGGTACCGTAGCAGGGATAGTAGGAGCGTCCGGAGTTACTGGGGTAGAAAGGAGACCCGAAGAGGAACTAGGAGTCTGAAGGAAGGACAAGTCTGAAGAATAAGGTCCTGAGAAGAAAGGTGTGTCCTCGAAGAAGGTCACGTGTCGAGAGATGCGGATACGACGAACAGAGGGGTCATAGCAACGCCAACCCTTGTGCTCAGAACTGTACCCTAAGAAAACACACTTAGCCAACCGAGGAGAAAGCTTTGTACGCTCTCCGGGTGGAAGTAAGACAAAACAGGTACAACCGAAAGTCCGTAGAACTCTATAGTTGGGAACAGTGGAATGTAGTCGCTGAAATGGGGACTGACCAGAGAGAAGTGAAGGAGTCTGATTAATCAAATAAACAGAGGTAAGAATAGCTTAAGCCCAGAAGTGACGAGGAACTGAGGTAGAGAACAAAAGGGACCGAGTAGTCTCAAGAATATGACGATGCTTCCTCTCGGCAGCCCCATTCTGTGCAGGCGTGTATGGACATGACTGTTGGGGTAAAGTACCTTGAGAAAAAAGGATGTCACGAAACTCAGAAGAAAGGTACTCCCGAGCACCATCTGAGCGAAAAACTTTGATCCGTTTCCCAAATTGAGTGTGGACCATACTAGTAAAATCACGATAAACCTGACACACATCGGACCTACGACGCATGAGGGTCACCCAGGTAAATCGAGAATAGTCATCAATGAAACTGACGTAATAATGAAAACCAGACATGGACGAAATAGGAGATGGTCCCCAAATGTCAGAGTGCACAAGGTCGAACGGAGAGGTAGATACAGACTCACTAGAGAAAAAAGGAAAAGCCGAGTGTTTAGCAAACTGACAACTCGTACAGGAAGGAGGAGTGAAAGAGAGATTACCCAAATGTCCGGACTGAGACATGCTTCGAAGACGCATCGCAAAGGGATGCCCAAGGCGGCGATGGCAAAGGTCGACAGTGGAAAGAGCAGCAGCACATGAAGCAGCGGAGGGCAAAGGAATATGAAGTTGCTCCAACCTGTACAAACCACCTTGTCTTCGTCCAGTTCCAATCTGACGGCCAGTGCGAGGGTCTTCCACCACACAAGAGGACGTTGAGAAGGTAACAGTGACACCGAGCTCAGCCAATCTAATAACCGAGATTAGGTTGATCGACACACGAGGTGCATGGAGCACATTTGGAAGTGAGAGACGGTCACTAGGGTCAGAAGATGTGGAGATACAGCCAGAGCAAGTGATGTTTAAAGGAGACCCGTCGGCAGTGTGAAGCTGCAGCTGAGGAGCGACACTGGTACATTCGGTGAGAATAGTAGCATCAGAGGTCAAGTGATGAGTAGCTCCTGAGTCAAAGATCCAAGAACCGCTGGAGAGACTCAGATGACACTGACCATGGGTAGATGAATTGGCACAAGAACCCCCAAAAGTCGCTTTGATCGGCATCGCACTACACTTTACTTCACTACATCTCATTCACAGCACAACACTCCACTGCACTTTGCTTCACTGCATCTCACCTCACCTCAATGCATTAAAGAGGTAGCCATGATTGATATCTTGGGGAGAAAGAGACAACATTCACAATTTTATGCCTCTAAGGAGTCCAACGCATTAAAAACAGTGGTAATCGGACAAGAATTGATTCTTAAAGGGGCCAAAAAGGGTTGTTGTAGTGCATAAAATGAGCTGTTGTCTCCACTGTCAATCAGCTGCTGAAACTGTGGTGAAGTTGAACCAAAACAGAGCCAGTGGTATAGCTGAAAACTGAACCAAAACTGAGCCAGTGGTATAGCTGAAAGCTGAACCAAAACTGAGCCAGTGGTATAGCTGAAAACTGAACCAAAACTGAACCTGTAGGTGCAAATTTTGGCAAAAAGTCTGCAAACAGCGCGACCCACCGGCCCTGCCTGGTGGGCACCCCGAAGACTACAACGAGACCCACTGGCCCTGCCTGGTGGGCCCTCGAAGCCCTCAACGGGACCCACCATCCCTGCTTGGTGGGCCCACGAAGACTATCGCGGGACCCACCTGCCCTGCCTGGTGGGCCCAAGAGCCTGTGGAATCACCCAGGAAACGGCAGTGGGACCCATCAGCTTTACCTGGAGAACCCCCAGATACTACTGCAGAAAACCGCCATTTACCACCAGAAAATCCTATAAATAGCAACCCTTCGAATGTAAATGGATCCGATTTCCACTTCTGAGATCTAATTTTCAGAAACCAGAGCTCTGGATTTCAGTTTCCATCTTTTCACTTCCTCTCTTCGATCTTCTTCTTGTCTTTGAAGAGATCAAAGGGGTTTCAGTGATACTCGGCCTGTCGAGATCACTTCGATACAAGTGTTAGTGAATTCGGGTTGCTCCCTGTAGCACGGAGACGTAGGCTTCGGCTGAACTCCGAGATCACATCTCTCGCGTCAACTCTCTGATTGCATCTCCTATCTGTTTGCATATTGAAAGTATCAACTTCAATCAATAGATCGAACAACGATCTTCGACTCAAACCTTCAATTGACTGGTGCTGCGAAGTCTTCGGGTCGGCACGAAGATTTTCCCCCACAGAATCAGTGGTGTAGTTAAAAACTGAACCAAAACTAAACCAGTGATGTAGTTAAAAACTGAACCAAAACTGAACCGGTGAGGTGTCAAATGGACTTAAGTGAAGAGAATCTGACCGTAGGTTTGATGGATGGCTAAGATGAGAAGCTGAGATCACCACTTAGTATTTAGGGTTCTGTTATTCATCTCTGAGCCGCCGTCTTTTACTTCGCAGCCATCAAACACTGCAGTGAAGATCGGAGTCAGCTGCGATGAGTAGAGGAGTAGCCGATCTTTCACCTCATTCAAAGATCGGAGTCAGCTTGAAGATCTGAAGCAGCTGTAGATGCAGGCTGAAATCCTTGAAGATCTGAAAGCCGCTACATGATCCTGCTTCCTCTTTGTTGAAATCTGCAGCGATCTATCTTGATGCAAACTTGAAGAAGCTTCGATGAAAAACATCGACCTCGAATCCAGATGCAAATGAAACTTCAATATACTCTTTGATGAGAACTTCGATCTCGAAGTTGTCGATGCAGGCGTCGATGCAAGCTGCTGAAGAAACTTGGATGAAGATTTCGGTGCTTGGATTGAAGGAAGCTCTACCAGAGACCATTAGAGCTCTGATACCATGTTAGACCCAAAAAAGGAAAATGAAAAAGTGGAATTTGGGAGTAAAGGACTTGTCTCCACTCAATGGGGTAAATACCCTATATAGTTGTACATGGATAAGGACACCAAGGGTGAACATACCCCAAAAGGATATTAGTCTAAGCTATACAAGACCAAGTATGTACACACTCTTAACACTTGCATACTCTGTAAAATCAGCTGCACGCACCAAAGTTCTTGAGCGCTCAAACGAAGCATGTGGAGCTTGCTTGAGCCCATAAATAGCCTGGCGAAGATGGCATAAATGATGGGGAGGAGATGACAGTCTAGAAAGTGCATGCATGTAGATCTTCTCAGAGAGATCTCTTTGAAAAAAATAATTCTTCACAGCCATCTGGAACCGCGGCCAACAACGAACTGCAGCAACTGTGAATAGAGTCCGAACAGTGGTCATTTTCGCATCAAGGATGAAGGTCTCATCGTAGTCAACACCATACTCCTGTGTGAAACCACGAGAAACTAGATGGGCCTTGTACCTCTCAAAAGACCTAGCTGAACAAGTCTTGATCCGGTAGCATATGTAAGAGACCCACAAAACCTGAAATAATACTCGAGAAAATAAGGCAGTTTTAGCCTTTAGTATTTCAAATGAATCCATGATTGCAGTGGAGAAATCGTTCTTTGAGGAATCAACACATGAGTGCTTCCACTCGAATAAGCACTCATTCCATAGTGGCAATAGCATGAAAGAATAGCATTACATCAACGACGGCGAGTTATAGATTGGCATGAATGAACGTCTCCATTATTGCAAAAGCTCTTATTGTTACAACACCAAGTAATGTCTCTGATGCATGGTTCGTAACGGGTGCTTTGGTTGTTTCATCGATCCTTACTAGTAAACTAATAAGGCTTGATAGTACTTCATATTACAATCAATTGGCTAGTGTTACAAACCATAGAAGAACAATCGGTTGGCAAACGATATGAATCAACGAAGGTTTACTATCAAGCCTCAGCTAGTAAGAATCAATGGAACAACCAAAGCACCCATTAAGAACCATGCAGCAAAGACATTGATTGGTGTTGTAACAATAAGAGGTTTTGCAATGATGGAGAGATTCATTCATTCTGGAATGGCAATTAAACGGGTTTAGCAAGTTACCCGACTCAATCCTATTGAGACTAGTTAGGGATGGAATTAAATGGGTTTGGACAAGTTTGGGATTATTTAATAAAACCCGATTGTGTTTAGGACGTGGTCGGGTTTAGACTGCCCCATCACGATTTACAAACCCGGTTCGATTCCTTATACATATATCGATTAACATGTACATTAAGATTAGTTGCACTTGCCATAGCCCAAAAATTTCCTTATATGAATTTTTTTTAAGAAAATGTGTAGAATTTACCTATTTTTAGTTAAAATGAATTTAATTCCTACTACGTATAGTGTTTCTCTTTTAGTTCAAATCCAATCCAACTTACCTCGACTCGTCCTGTCCAAATATAATTGGGAGGGGATGGGTTTGGGTTTTGCTTATATAAATGGAACATGTTTGATATTTTTTCTCCAAACTCCAGACGGGTTGTTCCGTCAAAATACAATTGGGGCATGACATGTTTAAGTTTTGCCTTATATAAATGGGACGAGTTTGGAATTTTTCCTCCAAACCCGAGACGGGTTGTCCTGTCCAAATATCATTGGGAGGGAATGGATTTGGGTTTTGATTATATAAATGGGACATGTTTGGGATTTTTCCTCCAGACCCGAGACGGGGCCGTCCCATCCAAATATAATTGGGTCGGGACCGGTTTGGGCCATGCCTTGTATAAATATGACAAGTTTGTGATTTTTCCTCCAAACCCGAGATGGGTTTGGGATGGGTTTGGGATGGATTTGGGGCAAGGTATTTCTTAACGGGACATGTTCGAGATTGTCTAACCCGTCCCAAACCCGAACGTTGCCATCCCTAATCCATACCTATCTACAGCTTGCCGACGCTGATCCAATGCTATTCTTTCATACTATTGTAATCATGGAATGGATCTTTATCAAGTGGAAGCACTTCAAAATCTGATCATTCCTACTTCAACCCTTGTGTTGATTTTTAAAGGAACAATTTCTCCACTGCAATCATGAATTCATTTGAAATACTAACTATTAACTATGAAGATTACCTGATTTCTCAACTATCATTTCAGTTTTTGTGGGTCTCTATCTTTCATATGCTATTTCGCCCACTTCGATCCAAGCGTTTCTAACTGGATGGTACTCCAGCTCAGAAAACCCTATATCTCCATAGAACGGATCAAACATTATATGCACATGTAACCAACAACTAATAACAAACTAATGTCTTTCTTGTAATAATTTGACTTCAAGATTCCCTTTTACACATATCCTTCTCAAATTGCTTGGAAGATAATCTGAGAGAGATAGTACTTGTTCACGATTCGAGAAACTTGGCAGCCTACGGTGGCAGCGAACAAGAGGCAGTGCAGTGGCGAGCAGCGAGATGATGAAATGGACGGCACGATGACAGACAGTGACCCAGCGATCGACGGCATTGATCTCCTCTTCTTTAGGTTTTATGACTGTAATTTCATGGGTCTCCATTGGGTTCTCTTGGTTGTAATTGTTTGAGGCTTTGAAGGAGGGAAAGGTGGGAATTCCTTTTTCTCAGTATCGATTTTAATGCAATAAAATAAACGAAGAAATATATAAATTATAATTCAAACAGATTCAATCAACCAAAAGAATTGATACGAAACAAATCACACACACAAAAAAAAAATTCAAAAATCACAGATTCGAGAGGAATCGTGCTCTCGGGTCGTTTGAAGTTTGAACTAACCTTTTACCTTTCCCCCCCGAGCTTGGATCGAGTCATGGGATCGTTCAAGATGGGGAGGCCGTGCTTCAGGACCTCGTCGGAGCGCCGGCAGTAGAGCTACCGGACGAGGCACAGGTACTTCCCGCCGTCGTCGACCTGGTTCTCCAGCTGCTTCAACTGGGATTCTTCCGCTTTTCCCACCACATCGCCCCCTCTCAAGAATACGAGGGGTGCGTAGGTGGGGCAGCAGCTAGGGCTGTAAATTAGGGGTGTGCATCGGTTCGAAACCGACCTATTTAGGCAAAACCCAAACCGATCCAACCTAGGTCGGTTTTGAGAATTTGCAATCCGATCCAAACCGATTGAGACTGGAATCCAATCCAATCCAATCCAATTAAAGTCGGTTTGGATTGGATTGGATGGTCGGTTGACTCGGTTTGGGCTTTGGCCCATGCTTACTAGTTTTTTTATTTATTTATTTGGACATAGTTTTAACTTTAAAATGATTTTTTCAAAAATTATAAAATGATACTACATTACTTACCAAAATACCAACTTATCAACCACAATACCATTATGTCCATAATATTTATATCCATTAAATATTAAAAACTACAAAGTACAGTTTTAACAATTAAACAAAAGTTCACAACAGTTACCACTAAATTAGTAAATTATAAACCGGAGTCCGGTTCGGTTCGGTTCGGTTTAGGTCGGTTTTTAATTGATAAATCCGATAACCGATCCAATCATATCGGTTTTGAGAAATCATAATCCAATCCGATCCGTTGAGTGCGTCGAAACCGATTAAATTCGATCGGTTTGGTTTGGTTCGGTCGGTTTAGTCGGTTTGGTTTGGATCCTGCACACCCCTACTGTAAATTGGCTTGGGAGATCCAAGGCCCATCAGACAGGGCCCGATTTGGGCCTAATTTGGCAGAGTTAGTTTGGGATTTGGGCCGGGTTGGGCTCGAGCATTCAAGCCTGACTATGTTATGGGCTGGGTATGAGCAACTGCTAATACAGCCCGGAGCCCGAGCTATTTTTTTTGGGCGGACTTAGCGAGCCGTGCCTGACATAGAGACCGGTTAAACTAAAGGCTTGTCAAAACATGTAGATGAAAATATCCTTTACTGTCTTAAATTTTTTTTGCAATGCCACCGAACTAGTGAACACTGAAAGGCCAGATCTAATCGTCGTCGTCGGACTCCACATCCCTCCTCACTGGCCGTGGCTGCCGTCGGGCTAGGGTGCGATACACCGGTCAACGGTAGCTGCCGTCGAGGTGGGGTGCGATACACGATCGGTGGTGGCTGCCGTCTGGGTGGGGTGTGATGTACCAGCCGGAGGTCGAGCTTGCCGGGGTCGGGAGGTCGAGCTCTAGCTGTCGCCGTCGCCGTCGCCGCTCGGGAGAGAGATGGGGTCGAGAGAGAGCTGGGGTTAGTTTTCGGGTTTATCATGAAAAAGGCAAGGACCTTAGGTTCAGTGAAACCTGTAGGGGCCATTTTAATGGGATGGATCTCTTGTTAGGACCTTAGGCACATTTGCCCTTTTTTTTTTGGATTTTTTACAAATAAACCCCTACAAACTTCTCTATTTACATATAAATCACTCTAAAACTGTTATTTACATATTATCCCCTGAATTCATTCAAATATTACATATTGACCTCTGTAGTTAGCTGACATCCAAAACGAGAAATTATTTTTTATGTCATCCGCAATATTTTTATCTAAACTTTGTAAATACCCCTCCAATGTGAGAATTCTTCGGATTAAGTTCAAGTTAGATTCATGTTATGTTTGTGTTTGTTCTGGATTAAGTATGTGTTAAATAAAGATATGTCAATTTAAGTAATTAAAATAATAGGTAAATCGATTATTCTCCTTTAGATTAATAAAATAATTGTAAAATGTAGGAATATTTTGAAAATATTCTTTTATTTTGAATACCAACTACTATAGAGGTTGATATGCAAATATTGGATGATTTAAGGGGTTTATATGTAAATATTGAATTTACAGGGGTTCATATGTAAATATTGAAGATTGTAGGGGTTGATTTGTAAAAAACCTTTTTTTTTCCATATCAAGATATAAAATTTTACATACTGTTACTTTACAAATTCCATTATCCCATCTTTTAGGAGTATTACTTAACATGTATTATTTTAGTACCTATCATAGCCAATGCTATTTTCCCATTTTGCCACGGAATCAAGAGAAGGAAAAAAAAGATTTAGACATAAATCGTGCTAGATAGGGATGGCAACGGTCGGGTTTGGGGCGGGTCGGTCCTATTCTGAATCCGTCCCATTATATTTTATTCTGATCCATACCTGTCCTAAACCCGCGTCGAGTTTTGAGGGTAATTTCCAAACCCACGACACTTACACTTACACTTACACCCCAAGCCCGGATCGGGCCAGACCCGAACACGGCCCATAGGTAAATTAGCGATTTCAACAACGGATGTTGGCAGCATCCCGACGTGGCACCATCATCGCCGTCTGATGCACTCGCCATACCGATGACCAAATCCGCTGGACAAGCACATGGTTGTGATCAGATGTGATGTCATGACGTAGCCGACATTGGGATGTTTGAATAAAATTGGGAAAATTTTATGGGGGACTTAGCCTAAAGTCCTTTTAAGAAAATCAATTTAAGCTAAAGGTCAAGCAACATTTTGATTTTGCATCAGGTTCCTCCCCTAAATATCCTATTATAGCAAGTCCACCCAACGACATGTTTGACATTTTCAAACCGCTTAATGACAAAAATACACACCTATTGTATGGTATTATGCGGGTCTTTGTTACAGTGATTCACTTTTAAAAAAAAATTAGCAAGATTTATCAAAAAAAAAGAACAAATTGCTACAGTAATTTCAATATAGAAAAAAGTAACAACGTGTAATATAAAGAGTAACAATTTGTGTAGCCAAGAGTAACAATTTGTGCAGATTGTTAGTTTTTTTTTTTTTTGAGAAATCATTGTCGTATTGGTTATTCTTTTTTGCATATTGTTACTCTTTGCTACAGTAATTTCACTGTAGCAAAAAAAATCGAGCGACATTCCTAAAAAAAAAGCTACAATGATTTCACAGTAGCAAAAGTAACAATCTGCCATGCAAAGAGGACCCATTGCTAGAGTGATTTGTGCCAATGCATCAGATTCTATATATTTTCCTGTACATTCACATATAGGGGCAAAATGGGTACTGAAAATATATTTATTGTGGAGGGGCTTTTCATACAACCGAAAGGTTGTCTATCCTTTAGCTACAACTGTATTTGATGCAAGGACATTAGCCACATTACCCCAAATTTTACTCATACCCTAAAACTACTTCACATACCATGTTTACTCCCAAAAATCGATTATCCTCTCTCTGGCAACCACCTCCTCCATAATTCCATTATGAAGAGATAAACAAGATTACACCCGCGACACTCCATGCCCTCTAACAAATTCTCACTTATCTTTCCACCACAAAAAATGATCATGCGCCTCAATGGAGACCAAACTGTCTCAAACATGCACCAACAGTCCTCTGAAAACCCACCAATAGAGAAAAACCAACCAAAACATACTACGTGATAGATCAAGAAGAAAGCTCTATCTCCTTGTGCACTCTCTCTCCCACAGATCTGACGGAATGGATCATACATAGCAATGTACACAAAGATAACCCTCATGGGTTCCACAAAAGCCATGATCCAGATACTCACTAGTCATGATCTGTTAGATCGAACATCATCGTAGCACCACAGATCTCCCAACGGTCATGCGCTCCTCTTCTCGGACTTGTCCCATCATGGCCTTGGTTTCACAACATGGCCCAGCCCTCTATGGCTTGGCCACCATGCCCGAAGGCATCATCCCCAAAAGGAGTCTTCTCTAGGTTTTCCTGGCCTCCAAGTAGAATTCCTCCGAGATCGATTAATAAGAACTCGCAAAGCGATGCTCCAACACGATGTCGTGGACGCCACTCGTCAGCCCTTCAACGGCCCAGTGGAGGAGCAAGGAACGCTCCTCCCATAGGTTCATCTTCTCCACAAGAAACTTCACCAAGAGCCGCCAAGTCTCTCTCAAAGAAGACAATGATCCTCTTCAATCAAAGGATCTTCAAGGATGTATTTTCCAAAACCCTAGACCCCGTTAGATAGCAAGGGAATATGCTTACATAAGCTTAATCCTAAAATTCCCTCAAATAGTCCCAAAAGAAAAGTCAAAACATTTATGACTTGGGCTGACTCGCACAACCTGACATAGTTATGCGCATGACCTAGGGAAGTCATGTGAACGACTGCCTGTACGCAAGCCTCGTCTTTCTGATGAATGATGTGCCGAGAAAGTCGGGATCCAGGTTTTGCGCACGACTCAACAATCATGCGCACAACACCTAGTCATGTCATGCGCATGACCTTGAAGGATGGTGCGCACAACCAGTCCAAGGAGACGGGTTTGACTCGAGCTATCATCAACAATCTCCACCATAGCGAGATGTCACAAACCATACGTTGATTAGTCATCGTCAAAGCACTTTAATAGTGCCAAGTGTACCCTGTTGGTATCACAAACTCGCTTCCTGGTAGTGCTCCTAACAGCACCCCTGACGGTGCCAAACGACCCCTCCTCGGTGTTCTGAACACACGTCCTGAAGACGTACCGAAAGCACCATGTCGGTGCTTGCATCCAAACATGTACCCTACATCTCTGATCAGTATATGCACCCAACCGAATACCGATGGTCGATCATCATGCCCGATGATCGCCTACTCTATCCATCTTCGAATGGCCACAACGTCTGGTGTTTCCTCCAACATCCAAGCGAGCTCCATCTTAACTAATGTCTCTTCACCACCAATAGACAAATGTCCCAAGTCTCCTCATCTGATGGTGCACACCACCAGCCCAAGGAGACGGGTTTGACTCGAGTCATCATCAATAATCTCCACCATGGTGAGATGTTATAAACCAGACGTCTATTCATCATCTTCAAAGCATTCTAACAGTGCCAAGCGGTGCTCTATTGGTATCATGAACTAGCTTCCTTGTGGCACTCCAAACAGTACCCTGATGGTACCAAACGACCCCTCCTCGGTGTCCTAAACATGCGTCCTGACGACATGTTGAAAGCACCCTACTGATACCTGCATCCAAATTAAGATGTGCACTATACCTCTGGCCGTATATGCACCCAACTGAATGTCGATAGTCGATCATCATACCATCACCTGCTCTATCCATCTTCCAGTGGCCATAGCGTCCGGAGTTTCCTCTAATGTCCAAACAAGCTCCATCTCAACTGATGTCACTCCACCACCAATAGACAAACGTCCAAAGTCTCATCTGATGTCCAACAAGCTCCACCTCACCGATGGACTTATACCAGTGGGTAATCCTTCCGGATTTGCTCCCGCTAGAGGTTGCAAATGTGTGGCTCTCCTCCAAAAAGGATTCCGAGCCACCCCACGGTGCTCAATAATCTCTACATTGGTGAGAGATCTTTAACATCAATTTTCCCTCCAGATCCATTGGGGAAGCAGAACTAGTTGCACCTCCACACTCCACCATGAGTGCTCGGTCACTATCTCCGATGATAGACGCATATATCTCATGCTTGAGGATATGCATCAAGTAGCTAATGCCACCGCCGGACATATTCTTCGAGATCCGCATCACTGAGAAAACGCTCCATTTATAGCCATATTTCACAACAAAAACCATTGTGTCTAAAGTCAACACCCAACAATGCCAAAAAAATCCCAGATCATAGAGCCTCCAATAATGATCTCCAAAGAAGTCCCCCTAATAAGTTCCATCTTGAGCCTATACGTGCAAAACTCGGATTAGAATGAAATCTGATATATCCTAACAAGCTCCACCTTCCTTAAGCTGAGCGTTGTGAGCTCGAGCTACTGGTCATGCCGGTTCCTTGTTTGAATGACGCTTCTTGATATCATGTCCCTTGCACGTAATTTGATCATCCTCCACTTCTATCTCCATTCAAATTCGATCGAACAACACTCTTAGATAGGCAGGTGGATTGCGGATGAGGTCGCTGTAAATGTGAAGGTCCTAGCGTAAGGCGTTCTAGAACGCGAGTATGATGTCTTCATCATCGAGGTGACGCTCGGAGAGCATTGCGTGGTTGTTCCGGAATCTCTGAGTAAACTCTCGAAGGGTTTCGTCGGAACCCATCCAGAGTCGATAAAGGGAGTTGAGCTTCTTTTCTGGCTTACGATTCAACCGGTAGTGTTGAACGAAAAGATTCGCCAGGTATTGGAACCAACTCATGAAGCCTTCGGGAGGTAGTGATACCAGTCGAGCAACATATCGATTGGCTAGGCTACCCGCAGAGGTGCAGCATAGAACCTGGTTGTCATGATCATGGGGTGTCAACGCCTGCTTGAAAGCGAGGACATGCAACGTTGGATCTCCTGTTAGGCAATTGAACTTGGAGAGAATGGGGGTCCTCTAGCTTCGAGGAAAAGGAGCTCGAAGTATTTGCTGATGAAGCGGCCTTTCATAGGCGTGGTTGTCTCGACAATCAATTACCTTGTTAGTTCGAGAGGCGTCTCGGAAGAAAAGAAGGCAGTGAGGG
Organism: Chamaelirium japonicum; assembly: GCA_947650365.1. NCBI lineage: Eukaryota > Viridiplantae > Streptophyta > Magnoliopsida > Liliales > Melanthiaceae > Chamaelirium > Chamaelirium japonicum. Next base: position 36,283,902 of record OX393559.1, read on the forward strand.
CGTCGGAGTCCCTCTCCTCATCTGATGCTCAGCCAAATCTCGGTCATTGTTGTAATGTTGTTGGATCCTGGTATGGCGCTCATCGTTCCGAGCATCGCCCATGATATAAGGATCAGAGGATAACTCGGAGATGAGAGGCTCGAGGTGAAGAGCAGACTCATTGAGACGCTCCCAGACCGTCGGTCTAGGAGGGATGGGCAAGGGTCCTCTCGAAAGAGATTCAAGGGACCGACGAGAATTATCGAGGACAGAACGTCTAGAAGGAGTTGGAGACGGGTCGATTGGTCGGCTACCGTCTAATCCATCGTTGAGACCAGCGACTGATCAAGGAAGGTTGCCTCCTGCCTCAGTGGGGATCCATCGGAGGGAGTCTCTCTCAATCATGATAGTAATATTCTGTTTCATGAGAGTGAGGAGTTGAAAATCCTCTACCAAGATCTGATACATCACTTAGGGATCAGTGGGGGGTGAAACATGTGCTTTCCCTAGGCTTTGAGGAGTTGCATCGACGAGCTGAAAAAAATACCGAGGTTGACCTTAAGCAGCGCGGTCAACTAATCGATGACTCCTCGAGTCTACAGCCAGTTGCTACTCGGGGCGTTGGCTCGTCGCATATATACCTACGACTCAATGAACGAGGCATAGGATGCTGAGCGTCTGGATGTATGTTGCTTCCCTCCGGCTGATCAACAGGTCATGTCTTTGCCATTCTAGTATAGCGATGGAGATAGACATATTGCTCAAGCAATCGGTGGTTGCTACTTGACCGAAAGAGTTAGGAAGCCTGGAGGTTACAAGTCGATAGGGAAGGATCCCACAGACGGTGCTATGGGGGGAAATTACGGATGTCGTATGTTCTCCCTCCAACAGTCGATTGAGGGTTGTCTTCGAGTGTGAAGCACAGTGGAATATTGAGCTGTCGTCTATTGAGCTGTCACTCGGACATAGTAGAATAGAGAAAGAGAGTTGACACTGGATGTGCTGACGAAGTTCGACCAAAGCCTACGTCTCCGTGCGATAAGACACAACCTTTTGAATCCACTATCTCTGAAAGAGTAGCTACTCTCGATAGACCTAGGAGTGCTTATACAAATAGACAGAGGGTAGAGTAGGCTTGATTACAGTCTGATCACCAAAAGGCTCAAAGAGCTCTAGAAAACAAAAGGTAGAATTGAGTATAATGAATTCCTGTCTGAAATATTTACATGATCTATTATTTATAGAGTTTTGGAAATATCTAGGGTTTTGATAAATATCTGGCAGGATTTATCAGGTCCCATACCGTCTTTGTGGGCCCCAATTAAGTAGGGTTGGCGCGTCCTACCGTCGTCTTTGTGGCCCCAAGCAGAGCTGGCGGGTCCCCACCGTCCTCTCCGTGGGCCCCAGGAAGGGCTATTGGGTCCCATGCACTGTCGTCTCCGTAGGCCCCAAGCGGGGCTGGTGGATCCCACCTTCATCTCTGTACATGGGCCCCAGGCAGTGCTGGTGGGTCTCACCGTCAGGCGTTAGCCAGATTTTGCACCCACACCCATGCATCATAGCCTTGGTCTTCGCAATGTAACCTCGCCCTCTATAGCTCGGCCACCATGCCCAAAGGCATCTTCCCCGAAACGAGTCTTTTCTACGTTTTCCTTCAAGTGGAATTCCTCTGGGATCGATCACCAAGCACCTGCAAAGTGGTGCTCCAACACGGCATCGTGGACGCCGCTCGTCGGCCCTTCAACGGCCTAAAGGAGGGGCAAGGCACACTCCTACCCCGGGTTCATCTTCTCCATGAGAAGCTTTACAAAGAGCCGCCAAGTTTTCCTCAAAGAAGACAATGATCCTCAATCAAAGGATCTTCAAGGATGTGTTTCCCAATACCCCAGGCTCCTTTATATAGCAAGGAAATAGATTTATATAAGTTTGGTCTCGAAATTTTTTCTCAAACAGTCCCAAAAGAAAGTCAAAACGTACATGACTTAAGGGCTGACTCGCGCACCCTGACACAGTCATGCATATGACCTGAAAAAAATCATCCGCACGACTGCCTATACTCAAGTCTTGTATTTCTTTAAGGATGTGTTTCCCAATACACTAAGCTTCTTTATATAGCAAGGAAATAGATTTACATAAGTTTAGTCTCGAAATTTTTCTCAAACAGTCCCAAAAAAAAAGTCAAAACGTGCATGCATGACTTGGGCTGACCTGCGAATCCTGACACATCATGCGCATGACTTGAAAAAATCGTCCGCACGACTGCCTGTACGCGAGTCTTGTATTTCTAATGAATGGCATGTCGAGAAAGTCCGGTACCAGGTTGTGTGCATGACTTGACAGTCGTGCGCACGATCTGGAAGGATGATGCACACAATCAATTTTAGAAGACGAGTTTGACTTGAGCCATCATCAACCTTGATTACAGTATTGCCCAAAAAAATTTGTTAAACTAATAAACTATCCCTTGGATGCTTTGACGGGTCAACAGATAACACCGTCCTTTGAAATCAGAGAGAGAGGGCGATGAGGGAGACTTCCGCTCACGACTGCCGCCGACAGACTGCTTCAAGCTGGGAGTGAATCAGCCCATGCGCCCAACGAGGAAAAACTGCACCACGTGATCAAATATATCATGCTCGAGCTCAGATCTCCTCCAGTTGACCGGCCCTGGTCGGTGGGCCCGGTGCCCATCACAACCGCACAATGGCAGGCGACACCTTCAGCTGACTGCATACGGCCGTGATGCGCGCCGGGCCCACCGATCGGTGCCGGTAGAGCGGAGGAGATCTAAACTCGGCGACAACCCCCGATAAAAAAAAAGATTGACGATATTTTGACATCGTCCTGAATCTCGATCGAGATTAAGCCTTCAATATATATCTCGTACGATATTTTGACATCGTCCGAAATCTAGATCGAGTATTAGGTCTTCAGTATTCCCCACCGTATTTTGACCCGCTGGCAAAGAGCGGCATCTCAGTTGGATTCTGTAGGATAATCCCAACGTTACCATGGAGCCAAATTCGTTGGCTTTGTTAACGGCTCGATCCATAGTCTAATTTGACCTTTTACACCTTATGTGGATGGGTTGTGGGTTTGAATCCCATACGCCCTTGAATGTGACGTGGATAGGGTTGAGATTCATGAATAGACTTATTTACGGCAATCACCTGCCCATATGAAACAGGCGAATCATGGGAGTCGTGCATCGCACAAGAAGTGGTTAAGCGCATCTCCAATCCTACACCAAATGATCAATCGGATTTGAATTTGGCTACAGGAGAGCAAAAAAGTCACTCCAGCCATATAACAACTTTTCATTGAATTAGATTTTCATCAAATTTCTTTATCAGATTTTGTCTATTGGTGGTGGAGCGACTTTAGTTGAGATGGAGCTCGCTTGAACGTTGGAGGAAACACCGGACGTTGTGGCCATTCGAAGATGGATAGAGCAGGCGATCATCGGGCATGATGATCGACCATCAGTATTCATGGGATGGATGTTTTGAGATTCATGGGTGTGTTCCATGTGCATCGGTTGGTTGTGAAAAACTTGCTCACCACATCAGTATATACCTCCCGATCAGCTGTTAATTATCAAAACCTTCCTCATATTCCAGTATTGACAGAAACATCCCTTATGCACACAGTTACAGTTCTACATGTATGCGGTTGTAGTAATACGTCTGTGTACATATAGCGTTGCGCATGTATGCAAGAGCAAGGTTTCTGCAAATATCGAAATGTGATGGTGTTTTTTGAAAAAACCCCCATTTTTAATGGAGACATAGTTAATTGATATATGTAAATGTTAATATTTTTTTTGTTAAATTAAAATATGTCTTTTATTTTGTCATTTGTGTGAATAAAGAAAAAAAAATGTTGATATTTTTAGTAAACCAATAGGTGTACTCTGAATTTGCATCTTGGTCTCCCTGTAAGAAAATCATGGCTCTGCCCATGCCCTCACGTACAAAAGGGGTATTGAGCTAACATTTCAAACTTTAAGATGCGATTTGGAACAAAATAAACTAAAGGGGAGAGGGAGGAGGAGGAGGAGCTCACCGGAGACGGAGAGGGAGGCCTCAAGGAGGAGGAGGAGCAGCGGCGCCCGCGAAGGGGAGGTCGCCGGTCAGTGGTGCGCAGAAGGGGAGGGGAGGGTGGCCGGAGGCGCGAGGGAGGGGAGGGGAGGGTGGCCGGAGGTGCGAGGGAGGGGAGGGGTGGCTGGCCGGAGGCGCCGAGGGAGGGGAGGAATACCGGGGAGGGGGAATTAGATTGAGAGATCGAGGATCAAAATAGAAAGGGGATCGGGGATCGATTTTTATAAAATCGCAGGGTTTTTTACCGACGGAATATATGTTCGTCGGTATAATAGTTATACCAACGGATATTATTTTTTTCGTCGGTAAAACGTAGTTTTATTATCGACGATTACTTATCGTCTGTCGGTAAAAATATTATACCGACAGATCTTTATTTTTGTCGGTAATTCAAACGATAAAAAAAAATTAAAAATTTATATATTACTATTACCAACGGAACAAATATATATTGTTGGTAAAATAAACTTTTACCAACGGCTACATATAATACCGTCGGTATATTAATTATGCCGACGGACATATATTTACCGTCGGTAATACTAAACCAAAAAAATTCGTAAAATTTAAAATAAATTATACCGTCGAATTAAAATAGTTCCATCGGCATTAAGATATTTATACCGACGGTAATTAATATTACCGTCGGCAATAAACCTCTTTTTTGTAGTGCTATCTCTGAAAGAGTAGCTACTCTCGATAGGCCGAGGAGTGATAATACAAATAGACAGATGGTGGAGTAGGCTTGATTAGAGTCTGATCACCAAAAGGCTCAAAGAGCTATGGAAAACAAAAAGTAGAATTGAGAATAATGAATTCCTATCTAAATATTTACATGATCTATTATTTACAGATTTTTGGAAATATCTGGGGTTTTGATAAATATCTGGGAGGATTTACCAGGTCTCAGACCGTCTTTGTGTGCCCTAGGCAGGGCTGGCGCGTCCCACTGTCGTCTTTGTGGCCCCAAGCAGAGCTGGTGGGTCCCCACCGTCCTCTCCGTAGGCCCCAAGAAGGGCTGTTGGGTCCCATGCATTGTCCTCTCCGTGGGCCCCAAGCAGGGCTGGTGGATGCCACTATGCCCGAAGGCATCTCCCCTGAAAGGAGTGTTCTCTACATTTTCCTCCAAGTAGAATTCCTCTGGGATCAATCACCAAGCACCTACAAAGTGGTGCTCCAACACGGCATCATGAACACTGCTCGCTTGCCCTTCAATGGCCTAAGGGAGGAGCAAGGCACACTCCTACACCGGGATCATCTTCTCCACGAGAAGCTTCACAAAGAGCCGCCAAGTTTTCCTCAAAGAAGACAATGATCCTCAATCAAAGGATCTTCAAGGATGTGTTTCCCAATACCCCATACTCCTTTATATAGCAATGAAATATATTTACATAAGTTTGGTCTCGAAATTTTTCTCAAACAGTTCCAAAAGAAAGTCAAAACGTGTATGACTTGGACTGGCTCGCGCACCCTGACACAGTCGTGCGTATGACCTGAAAAAATTGTCCGCAAGACTGCCTGTACGCAAGTCTTGTCTTTCTTTAAGGATGTGTTTCCCAATACGCTAAGCTCCTTTATATAGCAAGTAAATAGATTTACATAAGTTTAGTCGCGAAATTTTCCTCAAACAGTTCCATAAGAAAAGTCAAAACGTGCATGACTGAGGCTGACCTGCGAACCCCGACATAGCCATGCGCATGACCTGAAAAAATCGTCTGCACGACTGCCTGTACGCAAGTCTTGTCTTTCTGATGAACGACGCGTCGCGAAAGTCGGACTTCAAGTCGTACGCACGACTCATGATCATGTCGTGCGCAGGATCTGAAAGGATGGTACGCACGACACGAGACGAGTTTGACTCGAGCCATCATCAACAATGATTACTGTACTGCCCCAAAAAAAATTGTTAAATCAGTAAACTATCCCTTGGGTGCTTTGACGGGTTAACAGATAACACCGTCCTTTGAAATCAGAGAGAGAGAGGGCGATGAGGCATGAGACTTCCGCTCACGACTGCCGCCGACAGACTGCTTCAAGCTGGGAGTGAAACAGCCCATGCGCCCAACGATGAAAAACTGCACCACGTGATCAATTATATCATGCTCGAGCTCAGATCTCCTCCAGTTGACCGGCCCTGGTCGGTGGGCCCGGTGTCCATCACAACCGCACAATGGCGGGAGACACCTTCAGCTGACTGCATACGGCTGTGATGCGCGCCGGGCCCACCGACCGGTGCCGGTAAAGTGGAGGAGATCTGAACTCGGCGACAACCCACGATAAAAAAAAGATTGACGATATTTTGACATCGTCCTGCATCTCGATCGATATTAAGCCTTCAATATCTCGTACGATATTTTGACATCGTCTGAAATCTAGATCGAGTATTAGGTCTTCGATCAGTATTCCCCACCGTATTTTGACCCGCTGGCAAAGAGCGGCATCTCCGTTGGACTTTATAGGATACTCCCAACGTTACCCATAGAGACAAATTCGTTGGCTTTGTTAACGGCTCGATGCATAGTCTAATTTGACCTTTTTTTTTTTTTACCTTTTACACCTTATGTGGATGGGTTATGGGTTTGAATCTCGTAGGACTTTGAATGTGACGTGGATGGGGTTGAGATTCATGAATAGACATCTTTACGGTAATCACATACCCATATGAAATAGGCAAAACATGGGAGTCGTGCATCACACAACAAGTGGTAAGTGCATCTCCAATCCTACACAAAATGATCAATCGGATTTGAATTTGGCTGCAGGAGAGCAAATAAGCCGCTCCACCCCTATACCAAATTTTCATTGAATTATATTTTCATCAAATTTCTCCATCACATTGACAGGAATCGGAAGCCACCCATCAAATACCAACTGCTAGCATCCTCCACCCCCAACTATCATATACCATCAGATTTGGTATAGGATTGGAATGCTCCACATCAATAATATTATTTTCATTAGATTTGGTATAGGGATGGAATGCTCCCTATCGAATTGAGCTTTTATCCTAATCCTATAAAAAGTCTGATGAAAATTTTGATGTAGTATTGGAGATGTTAGTGCGCCGGCATAAGATAGACCAATGATTGATACTCGCCACAAGAGCGAGAGAAATGCCCCGATTATTATTTACCCCACATACTGGAAGGCTCTCCATTAACATTAAGGCAAGTGAGAGGCCCGCCACAACAAAGAGGCAGGAAATCCGCCGTAGCCTATTTTCTTATTTAAAAGTTTGGGTAAGTTGCACATAGTTCCATGAAAGGATATTGACAAGTTTAGAATGAGGTGTATATACCCATGTGACTTTAGGTATGTATTGATACGCAGAAGAGAGAAAAGAAAAAAAAAGGCCATTGTGGTGCGGTCACATTTTACAATTATAGCCCACAGGTTGTGTTCGACTTGATCATGTATCGGACCTGGGATATAGTGCTTGAGATCGATGATGGGTCATGAGTATGCCTTGCTTGTTATATCAATCGAGTTAGTCCCCGAACCGCCAAGAGGTGTGTATATAGGGGTGGGGGACATCCAATCACAGTCTCTTTCCTTTGTCGGTCTGAGCTGAATGTGATTCATCTGTTAGGCTAGATGAATCGAATGGCTTGTGATCACGACACGTACGTCACTCTATGTGAAATGAATCAATAAAAGCTATCGGGGTTAGTACTCTTTTTCAAGTTGATAATACGAGCAGTGGATGACCATGAAGGGTAGCAAAATAAGAGCAATGCTATTCAGCCCGAAGGTTTTTTCGGTTCTGCTCAACCCGATTGACATGGTAGCGCGCAACTAGTGGTGTAAAATACTTAAATATTGCTAGTGGGTTTCAGTCGCCAGTTGCACACTGCCATGTTAATCGAATCGGCGAAATAGAGAAAACCTTCAAGGCTGAATAGTATTTCTCGCAAAACAATGGAAAATACAGAAAATACGGCTTGGAGGTGTTGACCGCCATCCCTGATTATTGTATTCTCGAAGGAGTCAATTTCGCACGGTGCTAACCATCTCAAAAAACCGTCAATTTCTCCCCGTCTAATGAACCAGATGAGAAATTGAACGGTTGACAAAAGATTTGACACATTCTCGCGCACGTGATCAACGGAGAGACAATCAAAGGCCCTCCCTTCCGTTGAATTTTCCCCGCTTCAGCCCTACTGTCCATCTCATCGACCTCACCGTTTATATAGAGGCCTCCCTCTCTCTCTCTCTCTTCACCTCTTTTTCTCTCTCTCTCTCCCTCTCTCTCTCTCTCATGGATTCAGTTGAAGTTCCCCAATACTTCATCTGCCCCATCTCCCTCCAAATCATGAAGGACCCGGTGACGGCCGCCACCGGCATCACCTACGACCGCGACAGCATCGAGCGGTGGCTCTTCGTCGACAACAAAGCCACGTGCCCCGTCACCAACCAGACCCTCCACCGGGACTCCTACCTCACCCCGAACCACACCCTCCGCCGCCTCATCCAGGCGTGGTGCACCCTCAACGCCGCCAACGGAGTCGACCGCATCCCCACCCCGAGAGCCCCCGTCGACAAAACCGGCGCCCTCAACCTCCTCCACGACCTCTCCAACCCCCACCTCCAGCTCACGACCCTCAAGCTGATCACCGCGCTCGTCGCCGACAACGAGAGCAACCGCCGGTGCATCCTGCAGGCCGGCGTCGCCGGCCGCGTCATCCAACTGATCGTTTCATGCTCCACGAAGAGCCAGTCGGATCGGGTCGAGGAGGCTCTCGGTCTTCTCCAATCCCTCCGGGTCCCCGCCGACGACCTGAAGCCCCTCGTCGCCGATAACTACGACCTTTTCGAGTCGCTCACCTGGGCTCTGAGATCCGAGAACAATCGCGACATGAGGTCCAGCGCAATTCTTGCCTTGAAGTCTTTATCTGAAATCGCGAAACCGAACCTGTTGGATCGAATGAAGCTCAACTTCTTCGAGGCCGTGACGCTGGTCGTGCATGACCGAATCTCTCAGCAGGCAACAAAGGCCGCATTGAACGTGCTGCTGCATGCCAGCCAGTTGGGGAGGAGCCGAATGAAGATCGTAGAAGCCGGTGCGGTGGCCAGCTTGATTGAACTCGAGCTGACGGTGCCGGACAAGAGGACCACCGAGCTGGTGTTGGGCGTGTTGGGCCACCTCTGCTCGTGCGCCGACGGGAGGGCCCAGCTGGTGGGGCATGCGGCGGGGATCGCCGTCGTCTCGAAGAGGATCCTTAGGGTATCGCCGGTGGCCGACGAGCAGGCGATCCAGATCCTGGCCTCGCTGTGCCGGTACTCCGCCACGAACGAGGTCCTTCAGGAGATGCTGAGGATGGGGGCGGTGTCCAAGCTTTGCTTCGTCATCCAGGCGGATTGCTCGAGCAGTGTGAGGGAGAAGGCAAGATCGATGCTTAGGTTGCACTCGGCGGTGTGGAAGAACTCTCCTTGCATTCAGGTCTATTTGCTATCAATGTATCCATGACATCTTAAGTTTGAAATTGTACGTACGTTGGCTATGCATTATTTTGACTAATTAGCTGAGATTGATTGTATTTTGGTTCACATATACAAATTTAGACTCTCAATGTGCAATACAATTATTTTTTTCTGTTTAAAACTATGTAGAAATTATGAATCAATGTATATTTTGAAACCTAAATAATTAGATTGACATTCAATTCCACTACTTATAGCTAGGCAATCAATTAAGGGGTGATGTGGTTGTGGTCCTTGACAACATATCGGTTTGGAGTAAAGGACGTGCAGAAGATGGCTATTGCCTAAGGTTCCTGATCGATAGATGTTGGAAATAAATCCATGGTAGAGGCCCGCAGCGGAAGCAAAGTGAAGGTCCGAGGACCGTGAGCAGTGTGCGTTACATATCAAAATTTTCATCGAAACGATCTACATATGCGTGTATGAATCTAGCATGACAACTACGCGAACCCCTAACGATGATCTAACGCGAAAGAACAATCTAGCATGTATGCATGTTCTAATTATGTTAGATCTACTTGTTAGAGATCATACCTGCGTGCGGAATCTTTCACCGCGATAAATTTCTTCTTTGTCGATGGAGACGGGCTACGGATCTGCTCGACATAGCTTCGGTGCGACGGCCATAACTTTCTGCTCCGAACTCCGATTGGGCTGAAATTTGGACTGCAGGTAGACATCTTCGAGACGCAACTTTTGCAACAAGTTTCACGTCGTTTGGACTTCTATAGCTCCCTGAATCACAGAAACAATGCTGATTTTCTGTGCAGATTCTGGACAGCAAAAGGTTGCGGGAGACGCCTTCTAGTTCACCCGATCTCACACGATGCACGGTACCTCGTCGATGGATCTCTGAGTGCCTCCATACGACGAGCCTTCTCCTTCTACGAAACACCACGTGAGGAAGATGAGTCGCCATCCAATGGCGCAAGCGAGGGAGAGAGAGATGAGAGAGGAGATGCGAAGAAAGGAGAGGGGGCGGCTAGGGTTTCCCCATGCCATGGCCGGCCCTAGGGCTTGCATGGCTTCATTAATTTCGTCCCCCCCTCTCTCCCTATGCCTTATATAGGGTCGGCCTTATCCTTATGGATAAGCCTAGCGAATAGGATTGACTGATTCAAACCTCTCCCTATATATCTCTTCTTTTATCTCTATCTTTTCCTTGTTTTCGAAAACGGTCAAAACCAGCCCGTTTTCTGTGCCTCATGACCGGCCCTTTCATCGGAGGCAACAACCTCCTGAAACTAATAGGGCCGGCCTTGACCAGTCTCTCAACACTTAGGGCCGGCCCCCCTAGTGCATAGTGGCGTATGGTATGACCAAAACGCCCTTATGTCACTAGTTGGCCGTTCCTCGTGTACGAGACTTTACAAGGCACACATAAGTGAAGTGCACCAGTGATTTCACTATTCTCTGAGGTTCCCATAGGGTGCCCCTAGTGAAGTCAACTAGTCAACTCGTAACATGTCCCGGTGCATCGCACTCATGTGGCAAAGTCCACTTATGATAAGGAATTGCTACATGCGTCTCTGCACTAACCTAGGGTTTCCCCTTAGTGCACACACGTAGTTACGCATCTACCGAGCACTAGTGCGAAGCACTCACGGAGCGTATGCTTGGACTTCTCGCTTCCTTTAACTACGTTCTGTGTTTCGATGAGATGGTATAAGAACCATACATAATGTCGATAAGGTGGAACCTTCAGGGATCAGGGTTCATGGCTTCCAACTCAGACTCGATCGACACACTACCCGAGTGTACCATCGATCCTCTGAGTCCGAGTTAACCTGCGTAGCCACCCAGAGTGCGACGCAGGCTGCACTCCAATCCCCCCGGACTTACTATGTTCTCCCTCATACCCCTGCTCTCCGCTTAGTATGGTAAACTCGCTGTCCCTCCACTGGTGCCATGATGCAACTCGAGCGGTGGAGAATACCGTCAGACTCGAGTACTCATATGACTCGGTTCCTTCCAGGTTGACCACATACATCGTACCTCCAATCACTCTAACGAGCAACCGGATCTGTCACCAGTCCAACTAATGACCACCTGGCCAGGGTTTAATACGACGTAGGTCAGACCAAGGAACGCACCTCCCGTTAGGGGTGTGGATAACCTGCAGGAGTGACACACTGATGCAGCGCCAGCCGGGTAACCCAGTACACCGTGGTTTTGGATCACTGCATCCGGATCCTCACACATTGGTGCGCCAAAGTACCACACAACTGGTTAGTCCACCAGACATGGTTCCTCAGGGTTTATGACCGTTTTACCCTAAGCAGAAACACGGTTTAGTGCACCGGTGTCTGCTCACCGATCTGTGCACCGTGTTGGTTCCGTTTGGCCACAGACACTGTGCCTGGTAATGACCGTGGTGGAGACACACATGCTCTGTCATCCCAACAGCTTATCCTGAAAGGGCGACCAACCCTAATCAGAGCTGCGAACGTATTTAGGTTACATGGAACCAGTCCCTTGAGTCTCCCACTCAAGTGGATTACCATGTAGCCATGGCTCTCTGTTCTGTAATCAGAACACGTACTAAGATACGTACCAATATGCATTCCTATACTATCAACCATACATAGCTAAACTGTAGGTTTTTACGAGCTGTAGACCTCACCAATTCTAACAATAGATCCATACAGTGTAAAGGCCCCGGCTATCAAAACCCCAAATTGTACATACGATGGCGAGCAGCGGGTGGCACCGACCATGTTAGTAGGATCGAGCCTCCACCTCCTCTAGTCACTTGACGTCGCCTCATTCTTTCTCAACGGCACAAGCAACAGCGGAGACCACCAGCAGAGACGAGAAGGAACAGGGGACAGAGGGGTTCGGTTATGTTTAATTAGAATTCCTAGGTCAAGTGATCATTCCATATGGCCTATAGATCTTGGATTTAGGGTTAGGGTTAGGTTTAGGTTTGGTTTGTCGGCGGCGATGAACAGTTCGATTCACATTAGGTTTAGGATTAGATCTAGGATTCATCCCATGGCCTGTAAATCGTTAGGTTTTGGTTTTGGTTTAGTTTTGAATGGAGTGGCAACAAATAAAGATTTGAAGTGAGAGAAGGGGTATTTTCATCCTGCAATTTGGCTATCCTTTATGCCATTTGAACTTTTGACTAGGGATGGACCACTAAGTCCCCCATCAATTAACTAGTTGATTTGCCTGCCCTAGGACCTCGATCGGCCATCGGTCAAGAATTGATCATGCCCTATTTGGTCCATCGGGATCCGGCCAAAGATCAAGGAAATTAGGGTTAATTCCTCCCCTTCTGTCTATGTTTGGTCCGTTGGACTAGATGGTCATTCCGATGTAGGCCTCGTTTGGTACACTGGATTGGATTGTCATTCTAGTTCGATTGATTGTATCGTAGGGAGTAATCCCACGAAAGGAGTGGCCCTTCCTTTCCAATGTTCGGTATGACCATTTAAATGCCTGAAAGGGTTGATTTAATACCCTCGATCGATCAAGTTGGCATGTATTGGCATTTCCAACAATGACAATTGGAGGAGGTTGAACGGTGGGAGGCAACCATGTTGGTTGCCTTGTCGTAAATGCGAGTAGAGAGCAAGCAAAGAGTGCCCTAAGGTTAACTTGTGTTGTCATCCAGAAGAATCAAAGTAGATTCTTCACCAATGTCAGAACACAAGTGATCAAAGACAAAAGTTAGGGTTTACTTGAAAAATACAGAGAGAAATCGCGCGAACAACAATAAAACAGTACATCAAAGCGAAATCGAAGAAATTTTAAACCCAAAAGTTTGGATTTACCCCAAGAGAGCTCAAAAAAATGATAAAAAAGGGGGTAGGTGCCTGCAGAGAGTACCATATGGTTGCCTCGTTGTCGCCGTGCAAAAGATTCAAAGCAGATTATTCACCAAAGTAACAGCACTGTACGTGTGATCAAACCCCAAAGTTTGGGTTTGCTTTAAGGGAACCTCAAACAATTACAAAGCGATATTGGTAAAATTAAAGCAAAGCATCGATCATAGTGAAATCGAAGAATTAGGAAGTGCAAAAGTTAGGGTTTACCAGAAGAGAGGGAAAAAAACGGGTTATTAATGTTGTGCTCCTTAAAAATTAAAGGTTTCTGTTTAAGGTTAAGGGTATGCAATGTTTGAACTTAATGTTAAGCTCCTATGGTTGAACTTTGGCTAATGCGAGCTCCTTCTGTCACATCCATGTAATAATGGAATTTTGTAAAATAACAAATCTATATATTAAGTGTAACAATCATAGTTAAAGAGTAACAATCGGTGAAGAGCAACAATCCTTTAGTTTTGGCTTACACGAGCTCCTTCTGCTGTGCACGTGTATAAACAAAAAAATTTAAATAACAATTTTACCCCTACATATAATTAAAGTGTAACAAACGTAGCAAAAGAGTAACAATCCATTAACAATTAAGAGTAACAATTTGAATTGGTAAGATGCCTTAATTGTAGGCCGGTAGTAGTATTTCTGCTCATGTGGTCACAATATGATTTTTATTTTGTGACAAAAAATACATTTAATTATGCGAAGCCAAGCTTATTCTATCTGGCATATATAGAGTAACAATTCGGTTAAAAATAGTAACTATTTAGTCGATTGAAAGAATAAAATATTTTTTTGATAAAATATACAAAAAAATTAAATTATTGTTTTGTTGTTTGAAATCGATGATCTGGAGTGATTTCTATTGTTTTTCATGCAAAAAATCATTTGTGTTCAATTGATGGAAGAAAATATAAATTTAATAAACTTCGGCTATAGGCATTAATTATTGTCCTTTTTCTCTATTTGGTTCGGTGGGATTTCGGGAGGGGCCTATTGCAATACAGGACTTGCAGAAGAAATTGCAAGTTGATTCCTTTGTTAGGGAGCAATCACTAAGTCCACCCCAAAAAAAATGATTGCCTTGTCGTTGTCGGGGTAAGTGCAAGCAAAGAAATGAAAGGGGGTAAGTGCAAGTAGACAAACGACGGGGTATTACCCTATGGTTGCCTTGCGGTCGCCAGAGAAATGAGTTCCATGCATTAAGCGAAAAGAAAGAATGAGAGGAGGGATCGATCGATCGAAAACCGTCGGGACATTTAGGGTAGTGCTTGGTCTAGCATCAATCGAAACGGAAGCTAAGTGAGCAGTAGGAAATGAAAATGGAGATTTTGGGTAACACTTGGTCATGTACAAATCATGTTTTAATTTTTTCAATGACTCAAAGATTATACAATGGCTTCTGGTAGTTACGACTTCAGAAACTCAATCTTTTTTTGGTATCGACAGTTCATGCTTATTCAGGAAGGGGCCGACGCTGATTATGGAAATAGCTCCAACGTATAGGTCGTACAGAGTTACCATGGTTGATCCTTGGTGATTTCAATTGTATTCTCGGGCCAACAGATAAACAAAGGGGTCGGCTGTTATATTGGCCTAGGGATGTAATGGAATTCTTGCAGATCACTAATGCTGAGGGGAATTGGATGAACTACGATCTGTATTTTATTTACAGTCATTTTACCTAGTGTAACAATCGATAAGGTGGACATAGGATTCTTGAAAAAGTTAATCAAGGGTTTGTAAATAGTGGGTGAATGACTAGTTTTGATGACACATGGATACTGCATCTTCCTCAATTAATATTGTTGTCGGGTCATACTCCTCTTCTTGTATCTTGTAATACATTTCCCACATTGGTGTGAGCTCCATGGAACTTTAGTAATTTCTTGATTGATCGATTGGATATTCATGAGCTTATAAATGCTAGATGGATTGGAGGTGCATGCATCATGTCAAGCGGATTTTCCTACTATCAGGAGGACTTTATCGGATTGGAACCACTCCATGGTTAGGGATATTAACTCTTTGGTTCATCATCTTTGGTTGAGATTGGAGGCAAACATAAGGAAGGTAGCTTGGACCTCGCTCAAGTTTGTTATGAGGAAGATGTAGAGTGGAGATGGATTCGAGATCAATTGGAGTGGGGTCTTCGATCTACATCAGGAACGACTTTGGGCTCAAAAATCTAGAGTGCAATGGATACGATATGGAGATGCTAATACAAAGTTTTGTTTATGCTTGCACATTGATCCACAGGAGACGGAATAGGATTTGGTCGTTGGCAAGTTAATGGATGCCAGATAAGTTAATGGATCTTCAAGTTGAGCTGACTCGTGAGATTCAATGTTGTGCTTCGCCATGGATGAATGCATTTTTTAACGAGAATACCGAATGATGAGGAGATTAAATTAAACGTGTGGTTCTCTCAGGCCCACCTAATAAATCTTCCGCCCTAGATGGTTTAAATGGTGATTTTTATCGAGCTGATTGGACAATCATTGAGGATGATAGATATTATTCAGAATGCACAACACTTTTTCATTCATGAAACTATCCCAAAGGGTTGGAATTACACTACGGTGGTTCTTATACCCAAATCTGCATCACCTATATATGGAGCCTAAAGACTATCGACCTATCGATTTATGCAACGAAACTTACGAGTTTATTGCCAAAGCGATGGCTAATAGGCTCAAGTTGATTATGCACTTTTGATTAGCCCCGCTCGATTAGTATGCATATCAACCAGGACGGTAGCTAGATACGAGATAATACTTGAGTTGTTACATACACTTGAACAAGCCTCGAAGGAATGCATTGATGGCTATTAAAACATACATTGATAAGGCTTATGATAGAGTTCAGTGGGAAGTCTTAGATTATATTATCTATCAGATAGGGCTCAATGATGTGTGGTATCGGTGGATCATGGAGTATGTGACTCCACGTCTATAGCGTTATTGATAAGATGGTGAGGTTGTGCCATCATTTATCTGGCTAAGATTGTTTTTTTTTTTGGTAAGAACTATGGGGGTTCTATTTATGGCGTCCGGATCCTGAAAACTGAAACGACATGACAAGTTCTCACAGCTTGGTCAACCTGAATGACATGCCATATCCTCCTAGAGCTTCTGCTTGGCTTAAGGAGATGTTCAACCAAAATGACGTGGCATCCAATATATCACAGTTGGTGTACGTTATCCAACCCAATCCGTTTATCCAGAATAGTCAACCAGAATGACATGGCATCCATTCTGTCACAGCATCCCATTGCCTGCTGATGGGGGCTGAGTAGTGAGTACAATTCACTGATTGGGGATAGGTGCAACAGACGGCTGCGGCCAGAACACGTCATACTGGTTGACCAATTGGGCTAAGCCTTTCGGGCTAGATAGTGGTTTCTAAATTACTTACGTGGACAATGGCCATACGTTGAATAGTTGAACACTATTGGCAACTACTTGATCGCTAAATCTTAAGAAAGTGGGCGCCTCATATTTTCACTCCTAGTGGGACCTAGCTAAGAACCCTGGTCCGCTTGGTGGAAGTTCCGATAAGGATTTTCTGGATCCCCTCCTCTGCTCGGTGACGGCAATCCCGGTGGTTTGTGGTGGCGGTAGTCTGATCGGCAACAGGTAGGGGTTCGTCGACGGTGCTTATTCTTATCTGTGTTGCTGCTGGTGATGGATCTTTCTCTAGTACCGACATCTGTGTTTTTGGACAGTATTTTTGGCTTGTATTTTTTGCTTTTGTTTCGGTGGCGGATGTCCTCCCTGTCTTCCTGTCTGGTTTGGCGAGCTGATCCTTATGTGTTGTGGCTTCGGGCCTTCTTTTTGCCAGTGTGCCAGAGTGTCCCAAGATGTCCGAATCTCTTTCCTCACCCTCCTCGATCCTCCTCCAAGAAAACCAAAGAGCCTTAAGGTTCCTCATGTGAGAGGTAATATCGCATCTCTCTTTGAGGTAATCCCACACCTTTCTAGTCACGAGACAACTGATCAATAGGTGGGAAGTGTTCTCCTCCTCGAAATGTCAAAAAGTGCAGGAGGACCCCAAGACATTCGGATACCTCTCCTTCATCGTATTAGCATTGGTGAGAATCTTATTTCTTGTCGCCAACAGGAAGAAGATTTGACGTGGTATCCAATCATCACTGCATGGTCAACCAGAATTAGTTGGTGTTATTCAACCCTATCTGTTTATCCAGAATGGTCAACCAGAATGACTTGGCATCCAATAGATCACAGCATCGATCCCATTGCCTGTTGATAGGGGCCGAGTATAATTCACTTATTAGGGCTGGGTGCAACGGACGGCTGTGACCAAAACAGGTCATTATGGTTGACCATTCGAGCTAAATATTTCGGGAAAAATAATATTTTCCAAATTACTTACATGAACAACAAGGGCCATACGTAACATACGTTGAATAATTGAACTTGAACACTATGGACAAACTACATGATCAAAACCAGTTTGATTGCTGACTTTTAAGAAAGTGGGAGCCTCATATTTCCACTCCTAGTGGGACCCAGTAAGAACCCAACTAGCTATTTTTTAAGATTCCATTCAAGGTAGGTCGACATAGGATCGAATGTCTTCTCACCTACAATTATATACTCTCCTAATGAAACAAGGCATGAATATATTTTGCATCCTTTTATTTTGTTTATCAAAATTAAGTTTGAAAATCTTTACAACCTAGAAACCCCAAGTGTCGAGGCCGGATTACTCCCAAACCAGTAATGTAGAGGGCGGAAACAATCCTAATAAGTATGTAGGGACCTCGGCTCAATACCTAGGTTTTGGGATAAAAAAAATCTCACAAGGTATCAGAGCCTAGCTAACCGTATCACTCACCTACCAGCCAGATGTGGCTCCCATACATCTATCATTCACGTGATAAGGATCACAAAAAAGATTGGTCTGCATGTGAGGGGGAGTGTTGGAGGATTAGTCTCATACTGGTAAAGTAGAGGGCGGAAACAATCCTTATATGCATGATGGGACCTCATCGGAATACCTAGGTTTTGGGATAGATGAAATCTCATAGGGGTTAGTGAACTAGCAAGAAGCCACCATAAGGAGAGTCCAACAAAGGAATTAACTAGCTTCATAGATAGACGCGAACCCAGAGGAGATCTACCAATAGCGTGCGAGCACCTGAGCGATCCTAGCTCATCTTCTCTCAAACCAACCAAAAGATGCCACATGAACCACTAGCAGACCAGTTCGCACAGACTAACAATCAAGCTCATGATCGAGGAGCTCGGACATGACATGACATGATGGAGAGAGTAGGAGACAAGGTTGCATCAGACAATGAATAAAATCCTAACTCATTATATTAGTCATATCATAACATCCCTCTTAAACTCATGGTAATATGAGTTAATTTTTCAAGAAGAAAGAACTCGATGTTGTACATGAAACGTTTACAGTAGAGGAATGAAGACACAAAGATGATCAATCACATCTAGGGCTGCACATCTGGCGGTCGATCATGGGTCGTTAAATCGTTGGGGTTGAGCCCGGCAGCATGGTTATCTCCCCGACTGTTGACAATAGTTTCTTCCTGCCACCTCTACCTGCTGATTGAATGCTAGGGCACGAGTCTTGGCAGGCATATGAATGAACTTTATATAGTTCCACAGATATATCCATGAGGATATGTGGGAGAAATGACTATAGGATTGAATGGAAACTGAGTCAGTGGGAGAGCACAATCGAGGAAGCCAGCGGAAAACCGATGGATGGCAATCTTTTTGTGAGGCGTAATAACAGACCACGAAGAGTGAAATTAGTATCCATGGTTTGGAAAGAAATAAACATTTGGTGGTATGATAGACAAAAAAAAGGGCAAATTACATAAACCTTCCCTGAACAATGTACCTAATTTTATGTTGGTCCTTCAATTTCTTTTTTTAACAATATTTAAATTCTGAATTGTGTTTCGTATGCATTTAGTTCCCTTTATCAACTTTTTATCCTGAAAATTCTCTTCCCAATTTTCGAAATGACCCAAAAATGTATAAAATATTTAACTTATGCTTATTAGGACTAGGGTATTTTTGGATAAAAATTTAATGGAAGGGGCTAAATGCAGACAAAACATAGTTTGGGGTTTAACTTATTCAAGAAAGAAGGACCAATATAAAATGAGGTGCATAATTTAGGAGAGGTACATTTATGTAATTTGTCAAAAAAATAGAGGAATGAATGAGGACAGTAAAGTATTGCTATGATACTGTGCGAAAAGAAATGTGAGAAATTAAGCAAAATTCGTGAAGATTATATGTGAAATATATATATTTTGAGAAATTTCAAACTAGAAAAGTTGTGTGTGACTTTGAGAGATTATGTAAGATCCCAAGAGGTCTGATTTTATTTTATTCTTTGTTGTTAAAAACTGATGCAAACAGCTACATAATTATAATGATATAGTATGAGAAGCAATACATTCTCATTTCCATCATTTATTTTGCTCTCTTGTCTCTCTGATCGTCTCATCACTTCTTCACCTTGCCTCGTTCTCACATTGTTTTATTGCTACTCATGTTATTGAATGGGGACCTTGTTGGGTTTTCTACACGAGAACAACCCCGATCGACAGACCGAGATCGTCATCCTGGATGAAGAACATACCTTCGTGTGACGAGAGAGATCATTCGCAATACCGGGTGAAGATCTTCCACACGCTGCCGTCTCCCGCGGATTCGATGGGTCCTCCTGAATCCCTCTAGATTCACAACGGCGGCTCTGAAGACGTGCGTATGGGGACTTCACCCCTGCACATCTATTTATAATAGATGTGTCCAACCGGTAGACGCAACCCATCAGGGCATCCACCGGTTATTGGATGCACATGAGAATGAGACTAGGTTCACCACCAACCCTGTCAAGCCTCTTGGTTGAGTCGCCCGGTCTGACCAAGACCGCGACAACCAACCCGGTCCACCTAGTTCAGTAACTCTCCCGTAAAGGGCCATTAAAAACCAACAGACCTCTCCTCACCATGATGGATACAAAATATTGTATCCGATAGCAGTTTATTGGCTCGTGGCCGGATTCATCCTCTTGTAGTTTCTCGCATGTGAAGGTCTGGATCTCAATTCTTGTGCTGATGCTTTGGCCAAGTTTGCGCTGAAGGAACAACTCCCGTTCTCTTCTCATACTAATCCCCAGTATATCATCGCCTTAGTTATTTCTGAGATGATTCATCCCAAAAATTATAGTAACTTTTTAGCTTTTTTTCAGACTAGGGTTCCATGAATAGAACCCTCATAGTTCCAACAAAATAAAGAGAGGCTAAAATCAAGCGTTGTTTACGATGAGAATACATTGATGGAGGGATTATATGACTAGTGCTTCTCACCCATGGGCTATTGGTCTGGTGGTACTTTCTCTCTCCCATGTTGGAGAGGTTCTCTGTGTTTGACTGTGTTTTAAAAACAAACATCAAAATCAGCAAACCCAAATGAGGATTTGTCCCATATCGTCTAGGGAGTGACAAGGGTAGTATATAAGAGAAATCCCCTTTTAGTATGTTATATAGTGTTGGAAGGAAGGCTCCTCTAGCCCACACACATGCGCGTTCGTGCCGTGCCGTGCCGAGCCAAGCCGGGTCGGGCTTGGACTTGGGCTGGACTGGCACGTGTGTGTACGCCCGTGGACCCAAACACGATAGCTGCTTCGAAATGGACCGGTTCGCACCAGCCCGTCTATTTTTATTTATGCTTCGAAATGAACCGACCTGTGAATGAGAATGTTGGAATTAAAATTAAGGAAATCCTTAATCATTTTTCCAACGTATAGTTGGTTACATGGTTAATTGGTTAGATTTAATAGCCATTAATCCCAGTCGGGACTCTCACCCGATAAATAGATCATTATGAAGGGAGACCATACACTCAGAAAATCAAAATTATTCTCGATCTTACCGTGCGTGTCTCTCTCTCTCTCTCTCTCTCTCTCTCTCTCTCTCTCTCTCTCTCTCTCTCTCTCTCTCTCTCTCTTCAATCAAGAGAACTGTGCTACAGTACTGTCTCTCAATCTGCTCCGAGAGGATTTCTTCCATTGTCTTCATCCTTTTGTTTGGAGTCTTGCTGGGTTCCTGAAAGTTGATTGATGTTCGCTAACTCCTCCTTGAAGCCGTGCTGGCGAGAAGGGCGTCATTTGACCGGGGTTGTCGTATCTCCAGAATCAATTGCCACGAGAGCTGCACGAGAGAGGGAATAGAATTCTTGGGATAGCGCCTAACACGATTCAACCATCATGCCAAAGTTTCAAACCTTATTCTTTTTCTCTTACTAGATCTATAGAAATCGATTTTGCATCTAATACAACTCTAAATAATTTTAGATAATATATCAAAAAATAAATATCAATCTTCATTTCTTCTAGAAAAGCTTGGTAAGATGGATGACGGTTTTATAGAACCCGCTCGGTCTTATCAAGAATTTTCTATAAGAAACATTTGCTATTAAGAATTTTGATCAAGACCTAATTTTGTTAGTTTAGAAAGCTAATAAATTAATTATATTTTTCAACACCCTCTTCGACTCCCGTATGGACACCCTGGAGTGAATTAACTTTTCGTTTGAGACCGTTGTACCTTGTTTGCTCGTGCAAATCTTAGCCGTTGATGTAATGTTTCAAAGGAAACGGGATCATCAAGTGAATTTCGACATGATTCCTTATGCAAAACTTAGTTTATTAGCTTTATTGCCGAGGCGATCTAGCTCGAGTATTTATGGAGTAATGTTATTTGTACAATGTCCATCGACAATCACAGGGATAAACCAGACCCATGAAGTGGTGGCGGGCTCAGGGCTCCATGCATCGACATTCACATTAAGAGTGCAAATCTCCTCTAGTCAGTCTACCGTGGGACTGGTGTGAATCACGGTCGCACGTAGTCACTGGAGTTTGATTCACTTTTTGGGTCGCCAGCCAATGTATGCATGGCTGTGATGTGTGTGGACCCACCGAACGATCGATTGATTGGATCGAGGAGATGAGATTTAAACTCACACTAAGCACTGGGCCTTGAGCCCCACGACCACTTCATAGGTCTGGTTTGTCCAAGTGATTGTCGATGGAGATT
Organism: Chamaelirium japonicum; assembly: GCA_947650365.1. Lineage (NCBI taxonomy): Eukaryota > Viridiplantae > Streptophyta > Magnoliopsida > Liliales > Melanthiaceae > Chamaelirium > Chamaelirium japonicum. Next base: position 36,306,392 of record OX393559.1, read on the forward strand.
GTACGAATAATTTTACTCATATTTATGCCAACTGTGTTGCCTCGTGAGTCCTTTATATTACAAAAATCTTAGGGTAGACTACATTATTGATATATAATTAAGTCGTCCAGCCCAAAAAAAAAACCTCTATTATTTAGGCTCTGCATTTGTGACCATGTGCGTATTTAATTTATAAGAAATGCTATTAAGTCCGAAGGTTTTTCTGATTCCGCTCAGTCCGATTGACGTGATAGTGTGCAACCGATGGTGTCAAAGATTTAAATATCCCTAGTGGGGTTTCAGTCACAAGTTGTATGGTACCAAATCAATCCGGGCTGGCCGAATCGTGGAAACCCTTCGTGTTGAATAACATTTCTCTTAATTTATCAACTATTCTATTGGAATCTTTAACCCCGAATGTTCAACCATAATGACATGGCATCCAATCACAGCGTCCCTTTGCCTTCTGGTGGGAGCTGGGCACAACAGACGGCTGTGATCCAGAATTCCAGACACGTCATTCTGGTTGACAATTTCTGTTAAACGTTTGAGGTTAAATAGTATTCTCCTTAATTCGCAGGCTAAACAAAATAAACAAGATTGGTACAAAAGTAATCCATCCACCTGGAAGCAGCCAGATCAAGTGTGTATCAGAAACAGAGAATGGAGACTGGACTTTTCGGAAAAATATCCGGTTTGGAATATATTTTTTACATTGAACCTATTTACCAAAAAAAAAAACATTTAAAACCTCTCTCTTTAAACCCCTCCCCCCCCCCCCCTCTCTCTCTCTCTCTCTCTCTCTCATGAAGAAGGGTAGGATGCCTGCAGCCGAGGAGCTATGCAAGGGGAGTTCCTGTTGGAATTGGATCCATGTATCGGAGTCGCAGCGGAAGCAAAAAGAAAGATCCGAAGATCATACGGTGTATGTTTCATTACAATTCGTGATACAAAACAATCTACATGTAAATCTATGATCTTAGCATATGTGCGGACACCCTAGAGGCATACTACGATCTACGGAAGACATGCATGCATCTACTTAGGTGTTTAGATTCATCATACCTTATGGATCTATGATCCGGAGATTACGGAACGATGAAGAACCGCACTTGAATCGCAAGGGAAACTGTCGGATAGCACCTTGTCCTTTGCGAATTGAAGAATCCTCAAAATCCCGTCTCTGAGTGCAAGGATTTCGAGCCGACGGTAGAATCCGTTGCGAAGACGATGGCGAGCCTCGAGATTTTCTCCTCCTCTTTCTCCTTTCCTTCTCCTTCCTTCCTCTTCCTTCTCCCTTCTTCTTCCTCTCTTTTCCTTGGCCGAAACCACAAGGAGGAGCATAAAGGGGAGGTTCGGTTTTTCCAAAGGAGAGGGAGGCACTTGGCCGGCCCCTCCTCTCTCTATTCTTCTTATAGGGCCGGTTTCCCATGGCTCCAAGGAGCCTAGGGCCGGCCCTTAGATGGATAGGGACAAGGGGGGATCGGATTTAGGTCTTCCGGGTGTCTATCGTGAAGTCCGGACGAAAACGCCCTTCACGAAAAGCGGAAAACTGAAAGTGAGACTGAGTGAGGTGCGCTACTCGGAATCGAGTTCCGTCAGCGCCTGTGAGCTCCTGGAATTATTCCACTCAATCTAAGATCCATATTCAATATGTTCTGATCCATATTTCAGTATTTACCAAAATACCCCTACGGTCCGTAACACATGTGAATTAGGTTCTTTGGCTCCGGGCTTGCGCTCCATCGCGCTACTTCGCATCCAACGTATCCAACTAGGTTGGGGAACAATTCCTATACGCAACGACAGGGTGGAACCTTCAGGGTTCGGGATCTCTAGCTCCAACCGGATCCCTGATTAACTATTCCGGTGACATACCGAAAGTTCCGTTAATCAGTCCTAATCCGATTAACCCGCGTAGCCACCCAGAGTGCGACGCGAGTTGAACTCTAGTGATCCTAAACTTATGTTACTCCCTCGTAACCCTGTTCTCTACTATACTCCGATAATCCTCAGTCCCTCCTATTACTGGTGCCATGATACGACTCGGGTGGTGGGGAGCACCGTCAGATCCCTATCGATCATCTGACTAGGGTTTGATGACTTATCATCTATAACACCACACACCTTCCGGTGCTATGCCTAGCATCCGGAACATCGTCAGTCATACTGACAACCACCAGGCCTGGGTTAACTGTGTGGACAGATTGACTCATCAAAACGCACCCATCCAACACTGGACGTCGGATAACCTGTAGGAATTACATGTCACTCAAGCACCAGCCGGGTAACCCAACGTATCGTGGTATTGGACTATGGAAGGTCCGCACACGTTGGCACATCAAAGCACCACACAACTGGTTGGCCCAGTGAGCATAGTCCCTCAGGGTTAAGGACAAATTATCTATAGTAGTAAGACGGTTTATGCACCAGTGTCTGAATCACTGAACTGTGCACCGTCTTGGTTCCTGTTCAACACGATCATCGTGCTTGGTCAGGTGAATGGGAATCCCATGTTCCCGTGGTGGAGACTTCATCACATCCTCTACCTGCCAACAGCTTATTCTCGGTGAAGCGACCGGCATCACCTAAGCTGTGAACTAGTTCTAGGTCTACACAGAACAGGTCCACTGGGCCTCCCAAGCATGGATCCTCCATGCGCCTCAGTGGCCTACTGTGTTCCCTAGGGTCCTTTTATTATATGAGAATTATCATATACCATAGTAGTATTCTAATTAAAGCAATAACCAAAGTCATCTTTATTAATGTTAATACAGAAAATCCACGCTAAGGACACACGAGCTACAACAGTTCCTCCAAACACTGGAGTGCAACTGCAGGATGTCATTAACCTTCTCTCTCGTCGCTGAGAACTTGGAGACCGAATGCAGTATCCTGACTGCGCTCTCGGTCACCACCTCCGAAACCCTAAGTACCATCCTCGACACCACCGCGATCCCCGCAGCGTGCCCGACCATCTCTGCCCTCCCTTCGGCGCACCCGCACAGTTGATCCAGCACCACCAGCATCATCTCAGTCGGTCGCGTCTCTAGGTCCTCGAGCAGGAGCTCGATCAGGACTGGCACAACCTTCAATGTCTCTTTGAATAATGATAGGGGTATAAAGCCATATTTGTAATTTTCTTAGAGCCACAATGGAAAGTTTAGGAATACAACACTTTCTTTCTTGCTTTTGTTTTAATGACATAGTATCCAAGTACGTGGTATATGTACATTATATATATGTCAAACTGTATTATCTTCACAAATTAAAGAGACAATCAGGGTTTCGGGTGTAAAATATAGGTATTGACTATTGAGGTACCCATACCCATATCCATACCTGACCATTAATCAGGTAGAGTTCCTATACACATACAATACCCAAGCCTTGTATAAAGTATTAAAATACTCATACCCATACGCATACCAAAAAGTTAATAGGGTAGGTTCCTATACTTATACGTTCCCTACCAGGTAGTGTTCCTATACTCATACCTTACCCAAACCTTGTACAACCCATATACCCATATCGTACCCAAACCTTCTAGAAACCTTGTTAACCCACACCTAAAAGTACATTTGTACCCATACTCATACCAGATGTTTCGGGATCGGGGTCGGCTTACAAGTTAGAGGGGCAACTGAGTTTCGGGTATGGGTACTGGGGTATTCATACCCATACCCAAAAGTTAATCGTATAGAGTTCCAATGTCCATACCCTACCAAAACATTTCCCTTGATGTTGTTTTAAAATCTTTGTTCTTCTTTTTCATTTGTTGTTTTGAGTTCTGATGCAAGCTTGCAGAGGTGACTTCCGAATGTCTTCGAAGACATCCCCACCTATTGCTCCATCTTCGCCACCTATTGCTCCATCTTCGGCAACGGCGCATGGCTCTGCACCAACTACACCTCCATCTTCGGCAGCGGTCGAGGAGGATCCTGGAGGAGGAGTTGCACCGCGGCAAGCCAAATTGGAGGCAGCATCAGCGCGGGTTTCTTCAGCTTGGGAGGGGCGTTTTACTGCTTCTCATATTTCACGTATGGCATCCTTGGCCAGCGGGATGGTGGTGTTGGATCCCGAGAGGCTACAGGTGACCCAAGAGAAGTGGAAAATGGCTTTGGTGGGCAAGTTTTTGGGGTCGAAGCTTCCGCTTGGTATCTTGCAGAAACGGGTGGAGCAGCGGTGGCCGTGTGCGGGTAAAGGTCAGGTAATGGATCTCCCAAATGGTTTCTTTTGTTTTCGTTTTGAGTTCGAGGATGATTTGTTAGACGTGTGGGAGAGCAGCCCATGGGTATTTGATGGTAGGTTCTTGGCCCTTAAACGGTGGACGCCGTTCTTTCAGCCTCTTACAGACAACATAGATCAGACTCCAGTATGGGTGAGGTTGCCGGGGCTTTTGGTTGATTGTTTTGATGAGCAACTAGTGATGGACATTGCGACAGCGGCGGGTCGTCCAATCCGAGTGGATCAGAATTCGTTGTCTGGAGCGAGGGGATTATACGTGCGGGTATGTGTCGAAGTCGATCTAACGAAGAGCTTGCGACCGGGAATCAACGTGGGCACGGCCGACTCGAAGATTCAGTTTTACCAACCCTTTGTTTATGAAAATCTTCCGAGGATTTGTTTTGTGTGTGGACGTGCGGGTCACCTTCGACATCAGTGCTCCTTTCTCCCCAATCCGACTGGAGGGAGTGAGGTGTTGCGGACGGCTTCGGCACGGTTGGGGGGTGGGACGGGGTCGGGAGGGTCAGCGACTTCGACGTTGGAGCAAGGTTTGTCTGCTCAAATGTCAAGTGCTGATCCGAGTGCCTCTCCGGCTCTTCAATCCGAGTTTGGCCCTTGGATGGTGGTTCCGCATAGGTGAGGGAGAAGACCGGCGGCGCAACAGGGGATAAGACAGACCTAGAGAGATGATAGAAGTGAAGCTTTAGAGCCTCCTGGAGGCGGTTCGGCGAAGCGGTTTGGTCGAGGCGATCGTGTGGGGATTTCTATGTCTCGAAGTAATGATATCTTGGTGCAGAATATGGACCAATCGGGATCACGATTCCATATATTGGAGGGTGTGGCGGAGGGTGAGGGGGTCCAAGTTTCCATGCATGAGGGTGATAGGCAAGGGGATTCAATGAATGAAGAGGCTGATGCTTGCTCCACTCCTGTGGTGGAGGATTCCCAGATGACAGACGTTGGAGTTTTGGTGGGTTCCAACGTGGTCGTACAACAGCAGTGTACAAGCTCACATGGGGTGAGCCCCTTAAGACATCTTTGTGATGATGGTCGGGACGCGAAGTCTACGAGGAATGGTAAATCATGCCATAAAGGAAGGGGCGGGATGAATGTGTTGCCACGTGCTAATCAAGCTGACGGTGGGTCCCCAGCGGTGCAAGGAGGGGTTGGGTCAGGTGTCTCCCAAGACCTCCCACCCGGTTTTGGGTTACTGGGGGGCTCGGCGGGTGGCGGCACGATGAGGTCAACTGAACAACTTCACTTGGAAGCGGTGGATCAGATTCAGTGTCTTTTGGGTGCAGTGGATAAGGTGCCGGCGGAGGACGAGATGAGTGATAGTGCTTCCGGTGCCGGGGGCGGTTCAGAGGATGGTGATGGACCAAGAGAGGCCGAATTGGAACCGTTTGGGAGCTGCGGCAGGTCCAAGGTCCGGTTTAAGGACAAACTGGCTTTGAAGGGCCTCATCCTCAAGAAACCGGGTAAGGGGAGCAAGCTCCCTGCTTCGTTCATTTCTTCCCTCCCTCAATGACGGGTGGTAGGGCTAGGGTGGGGCTCGTAGGATCATATTTTTGTTTATTTTTTTGGCAGTATGTCTTGGTTCCCGCCTAGTTGCGGTTTCGTGTCCCGAAGTGAAGCGGTGTATTAGAACGGGTAGGTGACTCTGTGTTTGTGCTATTGTGACTCCTAGTTCTCCCCGTTGTTGGGGTGGTTTTGGGTTTGCGCCGGCCTGTGGCGTCTCCTGGAGGTCCGCTAGCTTATGACTTCCCCCTTGAATGTACCAAAAAAAAAAAAGATGTTGTTTTAAAACATAGGATTGAGAGGATAAAATGGGGATCAAAATATAGGATGGAAGGAAGAATGGGTTAGTAGATTAGTGGGATTGTCCTTCCCATTATAGCCCTTTATTTTTGAATCGATAAATAAGATCCAATTGATTAGTGGCAAAGAAGAGAAGGACAAAACGGAAAACATAAAGTAGGATGGAAGGAAGAATGGGTTAGTGGGTCAGTGGGATTTATTTTTATAATAATACTTGATTTTTTAAATGGATAAATAAGACTCCATTGATTAGTGGCGAAAGGGTAATATTCTTAGATGGTATTTGTGATTTGTGAACGGGAAGGAAAAAAATAATATATTACGGTCGTAGCCCTTATGTTTGTTTTCATGACATAGGATTCAAAATACTGGGTGTGGATTAATATATAAGATGAAGGGTAAAATGAAAACTCATTCAAAATGATGGAAGGATGTAAGGATCCAAAAGTGCGGAATTATCTAGGGGTTATTATGGATACGGATGAGGGAAGGAAAAGATTTCCTAGAGAAGGAGAGCTTGTTCAGGTGGAGGATGTTATTGGGAGTTGAACGAGTGATGGGTTGGGCTTCTGTGTGTGTGTGTGTGTGTGAGAGAGAGAGAGAGAGAGAGAGAGAGAGAGAGAGAGAGAGAGAGCCGGGAAAAAGTCAACGATGCTTTTTTTTTTTTTGGGTGGATAAATGCTACTACTCTTTGGAGAAAAATCATACGTCCCGTAGGTGAGGTGGCGATCGTTTCTATTCTTAAGGGAGGAGATGGGGAGAAATGTTCACGTACATTTTGGTCGAGTTTTATTTACTTTGTCCTCCGTACGTTTTAGAAACCCATTTCGAAGGGCTATATCCTATTTGAGCTTCTCTCTCTCTCTTTATTTATTTATATATATATATATATAGACACACGTCATGACTCTCTTTCTACTTTTTTGACTAGGAGTGGTAATGGACTCCGAAAACCCGACCCGAACTCAACACGAGACTTCGGGTATGGATACATATCTTGTATCCGAAATCCCGTGGGAAAAGATTGGGCAAATTCGGCTGCCCACAAATCCATTGGAAAAGATCGAGCCAATCCCCAACGGTGGACAAAGGAGAGGGTGGCAGCTCGGGTGGAAAAGATCTAGTGCGGACGGAGGAAAGGGCGACGACTTGGACAATGGAGATCTTGATCGCTACAACAGTTTTTTTTTTTTTGAAGAGAACAAATCAACTATAAAAGAGAAATGACATTCAGGCTCTCATTCGCATCTAAAACTTCAGAGCAAAGACTTGGTTTTTTATATTAAATATATTAGAAGTTAAGCTATTTCACATTTGTTGGTTAGCTCATATGGTAACGACTTTGATTTTCTTAGATTCACACGCGATCGAACTTTGTCTTAGGAATACGCTATCTAGGTACCAGGTTGGTCCCGCATGGAATTAGTTTCAAGCACAATCAGTACTCGATGCCATCGAAAATACTACAACAAATCCAACGGTCATGTCGAATCAAGCCTTTGTGACGGAGTCTAAAACGACCATCATTTGAAATAGCTATGCCGCTAATTAAATATAAAAATGGTCATATTTTGCGTCGATTTTGATCAAATCTAACCGATTAACTTTTCGTCATAGGTATTAGTATATCAGTATCCATATCCAAAACCCGATTGCATCTTTATATTGTGTATAGTAGATAACACAGTTCGGCTCCAAATACATTATCATATACCTAAATTCTAACCGAATAAAAATCTATATCCAAATTTATACTTAACTAAAATCAATATAATAAGAAACCAAAAGAGCATCCTAGCATTGCATTGTGATATCATGATTTTTTTTTCCTCAAACAATTTCATATATGATAATGAAAACGAGACAAAACTATACCCAATTAATATCCAAAATCTAAATTAAAACCCGAAACCCGAATGGATATGGGTTAGATATGAATCCTTTTTTACCCAAATGATTATCTGTCGGGTATGGACCCTGCCACACCCGAATGGGTATGGATGGGTCCGACCCGTAATTGAACAATTGCCACCCATACTTTTGACCACTCTTTCTCTCTCTTCTGTATTTCTCTCTCCCTCTCTCTCTCTCTCTCTTCCTATTAAAATATGTTTTTTGTATTCTTAAATCCGCTTTCGAGAGGTTGAGAGCCTGACTTCTGGGTGGGGGTTTTGAAGTTCGAACTGTCAATTTTAGTTGAGCCACGTGGCAAATTTATCACCGGCTCCTGCGAAGCTCAAAGGCTTTGACCTAATGGCAATGGTATGTGTCGGTTGATGCGAGAGGGATAGCTTTTAGTTCGTTCACCCATCGGATTGACGGTGGAGATTGATTACCCACGATAGGAAGAAACGGGGGCTCCGCCTAGAAGCCAAGATGAGTGTGTGGCGGTGGTAGGTCAGCGATTCCGGCGGTGCGGACCTGCGCCGCACAGCGTGCGGACCGTGTTGTCGTGATGCAGATACGTAATACCCACCGGGATTTTGCCTGTAAAGAACTCAATGCGGGCATCCGCGTACAGTATCCTGTGCGCCCCCATGCAGAGGCTGGCTTCAGATCGGGACATGGCCAGGCAGGCGATGGGCAGGCCGTTGGTCGGTCAACGGAGAACACCGCGAAAGGAATTAGAGCTCAGATCCCCTCCGCATGCAGTCGGCTGAAGTACGATCCTGTTCAGGTCACCTATCATCGTGCGGCTGTGATTCACATGGGACCCATCAACCGGGCAGACCGACTGGAGGAGATCTCAGCTCATGGAGAGTTATATAATGGAAGAATGATATTCAGCAAGAAGGTTTTTCCAATTTCATCGGCCCCATTGACATGGTAGCTTGTATGCTACTAGCGACTGAAACCCACTAGCGATATTTAAGTCGATCTTTTATACCTGCCACATAATTGGGCTGAGCGGAAGCAGAAAAATATCATTGCTCTTATAGAATGGGTTAGCTGATGGCCACAACTGTCGAGTGCCAAGTTGCAAACCCACCGCCATGACTCTTATCCACTTCTCGGTTGGGGTCCACATCTTATCGAACCCAGATCTTCTGCCCCCTCCCCCATGTCATGTATAGTCGTCCATTGCACCCATACTCAATCATATCGATGCATCGTAGTCAGCCCCAACAGGTAGGCAAACCAACCATTGTAATTGGCCCAGCAACATATATAGGCTTTCGCATGTACCTAATCGTTGTCGTTCCTTTGCTTGCTTATTGGAGCTGTGTGTAATACACCGATCTAGTATGGATACAACGAACGACTGTAACTTAGGAGGCAGACTATATATGAGATATAGAAATGGAGCAGAAGATATGGATTCAATCCTATCGAGAGGAATATATATGTTATGGTAATACTTACAACTTAGAGATCTCCAAGGAACTCACTGTCCCTTTACTTATTAAAGGGAGCCAAATGGGCTTTCAAATAGAATAGAAAGTCATTTTTAGAAACAAACTTGATGAAACTCTATTATTTTTATCTTTTGAAGATGTGAATGACATTAGTTACGACACGATGGCTGTGATGCACCTTTAAGTATGAGATTCCTTGTGAAACACTACTCTCACTTGAAACGATCAATGATTTTATGTCAGTTGTTTTTTTTTTTCCTTATCATTGGGAGCATTAGTATAGACCGTTGATCAGGGGCTTACAGGTGATCGTTGGGAGCATATATCATTCCACCAATTGGATTTAATCAATGGCTTGAAGATGGATGTTGGGAGCATCAACCAATTGTTGGCAGTTGTAGGATCCTATTATTTTATTTCATTGCGAACAATCAAAAGAGCCGATGCCATGCATGCACCAATAAACATGTGAGACCCTATGGGGATGGCTCTTGCTAGCCACATTTGGCGAGCAAAGTAGTGTCACTACAAGAAATGGCATCTTTAGCGACGCGTTTTTGCGACGTAGACCATTTTCCATCGCCAAAAGTTACCTTTTCGCGACGTAATATTTTATTCGTCGCAAACTCCTGTCGCTAAAGGTTTGCTAGCTAGTTGAGTTCGCACGTAGAAGGAAAGTTTTTTGGCGACGATAAATAGCTATTTGGCAACGCAATAAGATGTCGCTAAGTTATATACTTTTGCGACAAAATAAATTTTGTCGTGAAAAATTAAAATTTTGGCGACAGGATAAAATGCGCTACTATTTGTAATTGGCGACGTAGTTGTGCGTCGTGAAATTCCTTGTTTCTGGCAACAATTATTTATAACGTCCCAGATTCTTAATTTTTTATGGCAACGTTCTACGTGTGTCGCAGAATAGTCCCAAAAAATAAAAATAAAAAATAAAAAATTTTACGCCTATAAGGGGAAAGTTTTTTGGCGACGATAAATGGTTATTTGGCGACGCAATATGATGTCGCTAAATTATTTACTTTAAGTGCGCTATTAGTTCCAATTGACGACGTAGTTGTACGTCGCGAAATTCCTTACTTTTGGCAACGTTGTTTATAGCGTCGCAGATTCTCAAAGTTTTATGCTGACGTTCTTCGTGCGTCGCAGAATCGTCTCAAAAAAAAAAAAAAAAAAAACTCTGCGCCAAGAATATTAAGGAGAATGCACGAATTTAAAACCCCATAACCGTCCGATCTCGATCGGATTACCCAAACCCCAAAATTATCGATCTTGATATCCTTTCCTTCGTTTTATTCTAATCCGTTAATGCCCTCCAGCCAAAAAAAAAGTGGGAATTAGCAAGAAGTCCTTTTTAGAAGATCACTAAGAGCTGCACTCCCGACAACCTTTCCATTTGAGTTCAAACCCCTCTGGATGAAAATACCCCTCATCTTCCTTCGAATTTAGCTTTGCTTCCACTCATCCTCTGCTGCCGTCGTCAGACCTAACCGAACCCCACCCCGCCCCTGTCGGACCTAACCGAACCCCCCTCACCCCGCCGGACCTAATCTACAGGCCATGGGATGAATCCCAACTGCGGCTCGCGCCGGACCTAATTGAACCCAGTCGCTGCTCGCGCCCGTCGCCTTCTCCTCTACCTCCGCTGCTCGCTGCTCGTAGTCGAATCCGCCTCTACCGCTGCTCACCTCTCGCCTCCGTCTCCATCGCTCGCCTCCGCCTCGCCCCCGTCATGCGCGTCTGTACCTCCGCCTCCGCTATGACTGATCGAGAGAGAGGAAGGTAGCTGAGGGTGGTCTCGGAATTAAAAAAATTAGGGAATGATTTTTCTTAAAGTTGAATTGCCTAGAGGGGTTGGAGCTCTAATGAAATGTTTCACCGGGCTTTTCCTAAAGTTGGGTTCGTTGGAGAGGCCTTAGTCTAATAACCCAAAAAAAAAAAAAAAATACCGCCTACACATAACCAGCCCTAAACCTCATCCTTTCCCTCTTAATTCCCCTCCCATCCTCTTCTCCTTCTCCATATTTCACTCGGGATTGCGGGAGGCCGACGCGGCAAAGTTGCTGTGCAAAGGTGAGGATCGGTAGTCGGCTAACAATGAGGAGCAATTTGGGTGGCACGGCTGATCGAGAAGATGCCGATCCGAAGGAGATCCCCACCTGGTAGGTTTCCAATCCCATCATCGTCATCTTCTCCCGATTTCATGAGCCAATCTGGAGGAGATCCGGAGGGGATTCGAGTAATTCTCCCCCCCCCCCCCCCGAATTCGACACTGCTGGCTTTTTTTTTTTCTCGTCGATCCGTAAGTACTATGGGAGAGCAGCAACTGCTAGAAGATGGAGAGATAGTAGAAGAGAAAGAGCAGACTGGATCAAATCTAGGTATTACGGGCAGCGCAGGCTGTGACCCGTGGCCCGTGTTCAGATTCGACCACCAACCCCTTAGAGTTTACCACTTCTACGACCAGTTCAAGAGCAACACCAACCCTGATAACTTCTTGAAGGGAGTGAAGTGGTCCCCTGATGGTTCCTGCTTCATTCATCACTAGCTTGGATGACACTACCCTCCGCTTGTTCGACCTGTGAGCACTCATCGCTACCCATTCCGAGTTCATGATCTCTGACTCTTCATACTTATAATATCGTTGTTTTGACTAGACCAGTGAACACCTGCATTGATCGTGCTCCACATGATGCAGCTTTAGATTGTCAAGGTGTGATAAACCTATAGATGCTGCACTTTCTTCCTTCATTTTTTTTTTTTTTTGAGAAAGTAAACATAAGTTTAGTATGATATTTTTGCATCTTGATTGATGCTTCCTGTAGATTCTTATGCCTCAAATCTGATAGTGAGCGAGGCGGAAACTGTGTATGATTATTGTTGGTACCCATACATGTGCGCATCAGGTCCATCCTTTGTACCCACGTTAGAAGAATTTTTTGTAATTACTTGGTATTGACATTCTTATTGATAAATCTGAGTTGAGATTTGAACTTATTTGCTAATATTCCAGATTGGGCCACCTGTGTGTTTGCAAGCACTACCCGCGGGCCGCGACCATCCTATTCATCTATGGGACGCTGTTTCTGGCCAGGTGCTTAGAAGTTCTATAAAAGTTATTTGTACCAATATGAATGATCAATGCATGCTTCACTACGTTGCTGAGTTTTTTTTTAATGCATTGATGGCAGTTGCGCTGCACCTATCGGGCATATGATGCCATGGATGAAATTGCGGCTGCAATTTCTCTCTCTTTCAATTCCTTGGGAACTAAGTATTGAACATCACCCTGGATTACTTATCTTTCCCTTTTTCCCTTCTTTGAGTTTATATCACTTTAGTATTTAATGGGAACTAGTTAAAAATTTATTATTATTTTTTTTCTTGAAATTCTTTAATTTGGAACTTTGAGTTATGCTATGTCCATCCCTTGCATCGAAACAAGTCAACCTATATATATATATATATATATATATATATATATATATATATATATATATATATATATATATATATATATATATATATATATATATATATATATATATATGAACTAATCAATTTTTATAATTGAAAATTATATATTGATAACTTTTTATGTACAAATCAATTTGGATGTGCTTATTTAGTATACTCTTATGTCCATACATTATGCTAACATGAGTTACTTTAATATGGATCAATTATGCACATTGTTTTTGTCTTTATTTCTTTAAGGCTTTACGTGCAAATTTTTTTATAGGATTTTTGCTAGATATAACAAATCCCTAAGAGTGTTTGATGTACATCGCCCTGGTAGAGAATTTGAACAATATTCTTTGCTTAAAGGCAATGATGGGCCATCAGGTATGACTTACATTCTACTATGATATTCTTATTGAAACTTGCTTAACAAGTTGATGGAATATGCTCCATTTTTTCTCAAATTGTAATTGAGTATTGTAGATACAAGATAACCATTGGTAGGCAATTTTGTTAACGTTTAAGAGGACAGAGCCGTTCAAACTCTCGATGAGTCATAATATAAGCCTCAAGGCCAAAGGTGTAAGCCTAATGCATTTTTCTTCCTATATACCACATACCACATGGCCCAAAAATTATCCTCTCATATTCCAGCCCCTATAGTTACCGTTTTTCTTTGATCTTTATTATGCATTAGCTTACTATGTCAATCAGTTTCATGAGTCCATTACTTCAGTAGTTTTTATACGCCTCTAGTGCCTCCATCATTATTAAATTAATTTGTTCCTTTTGTGATTTTGCATAAATATTACATCCACAAGTGTCACTGTTTGCTATGCTCATTTTACATGTGCTCTCTATCCTCTACGTACAAGCTGTATTCTATTCTCCTATATTTATATTATGTGCATACACCATCTTAATTAGTTAAATAGTACTGATGCCAGATAGAAAATTTGAACGAAAAACAGAGAATTGTTGTTATTTTAATAATTAAGCTTGAAGATAAGCCAAAAACTGCTATGGTCTTGATAATTTAAAAAAGCATTAGGATCTTGAAAGTTGAAATGCACCTTGAAAAGAACATATCGATGTGACTGCATAAAATTGAAGCAGGTGGAGGATTATGACGTGTTTAAGATATAACACTTCCTTTGATTTTAGAGAGGGTCTGATTTAAAAGACTTTCGCATGGTAGGCCCCACTGGAATCAAGCATATTGATGGATTTAATCTTCACTACAAAAAAAACAGTTATTATCGACGGACAATATCCGTCGGTAATATTAACATTCCGTCGGTAATGTTCTATAGCGACGGAAGATATTTCCGTCGCTGGCTGTCGGGAAAAAAGGCGTCGGGGAAAACAATACGACGGACCAAATATTACCGTCGGTAATAATAATTAATACCGACGGTAATATTAAAGCTGTCGGTAATATTTAATCAATTAAAAATTAATATATATATTATTACCGACGAAACTTACTAATCCGTCGGTAATATATAAGCATTTTACCGATGGTTATGGTCTATACTGTCGGTAATACTATATATATTACCGACGCATATATATATTGCCCGTTGGTAATAATATATATATTACCGACAGATATTATATATCCGTCGGTAATACTATATATATTACCGACGCATATATATATTGCCCGTCGGTAATAATATATATATTACCGACGGATATTATATGCCGTCGGCAAATTTTTTATAATTTAAAAAAAATAAAAACATTATTACCGACGGTATAATTAATTTCCGTCGGTAATAAATATGTTTTTTTTTTAATAAATTTACCAAAATAATGTTATTTAATTCCTGTGATTTACAACAATACCACAATATATTACCACAATTTATCAAATATTACCACAATTTATAAAATATTACCGCAAATTTTAAAATATTACCTAAATTGATAAAAAATTACAGCAAATTATCAAATATTACCACAGTACCCGGCCGACAATTATAGACAAGAACAAAAAATAACCACATATTACAAAATAATATTTACACAATCCAGAACTGAGAGATGATACATGCCCTATCTCAACCACCCCCGCCCGCCACCAACGCTGGTGCTCTCATCGATCCCCTGACGCCGCCCTATCTCAACCACGCCCGCCCACCACCAACGCTGGTGCTCTCATCGATCCCCTGACGCCGCCCTGCTCCTGCAATTAACATGTATTTGTTAAAAAAATGGTTTATATCTATAACTGAGTCTAAGCGTTAAAAAATAATAAGTTAGCGTGTTTCGGTTTTGAAATAGGTTTGGATTCGATCGGATCGGCATCCGATAATTCGAAGTTGGAATTATTCCGTATTTCAGACTTGCGAGCGGGTTCTAATTGGATATTTGACCAATTTACGCTCCGATACACCGATTTAGTGTCTAAGTGTTGGAAAATCATAACTTAGCGTGTTTCGGATATGAAATAAGTTTGGATTTGATCCGATCGTCATCGGATCGGCATCCGATAATTCGAACTTGGAATTATTCCGTATTTCAGACTTGCGAGCGGGTTCTAATTGGATATTTGACCAATTTACGATTCGATTCACCGATTTAGAGTCTAAGTGTTGGAAAATCATAAGTTAGCGTGTTTCGGATATGAAATAGCTAGGTTTGGATTCGATCGGATCGTCATCGGATCGGCATACGATAATTCGAACTTGGAATTATTCCGTATTTTGGACTTGCGAGCAAGTTCTAATTGGATATTTGACCAATTTACGCTCCGATTCACCGATTTAGAGTCTAAGTGTTGGAAAATCATAACTTAGCGTGTTTCGGATATGAAATAGGTTTGGATTCGATCCGATCGTCATCGGATCGGCATCCGATAATTCGAAGTTGAATTATTCCGTATTTCGGACTTGCGAGCGGGTTCTAATTGGATATTTGACGAATTTACGCTCCGATTCACCGATTTAGAGTCTAAGTGTTGGAAAATCATAACTTAGCGTGTTTCGGATATGAAATAGGTTTGGATTCGATCCGATCGTCATCGGATCGGCATCCGATAATTCGAAGTTGGAATTATTCCATATTTCGGACTTGCGAGAGGTTCTAATTGGATATTTGACCAATTTACGCTCCGATTCACCGATTTAGAGTCTAAGTGTTGGAAAATCATAACTTAGCTTGTTTTGGATATGAAATAGGTTTGGATTCGATCCGATCGTCATCGGATCGGCATCCGATAATTCGAAGTTGGAATTATTCCGTATTTCGGACTTGCGAGCGGGTTCTAATTGGATATTTGACCAATTTACGCTCCGATTCACTGATTTAGAGTCTAAGTGTTGGAAAATCATAAGTTAGCGTGTTTCGGATATGAAATAGGTTTGGATTCGATCCGATCGTCATCGGATCGGCATCCGATAATTTGAAGTTGGAATTATTCCGTATTTCGGACTTGCGAGCGGGTTCTAATTGGATATTTGACCAATTTACGCTCCGATTCACCGATTTAGAGTCTAAGTGTTGGCAAATCATAAGTTTGCGTGTTTCGGATATGAAATAGGTTTGGATTCGATCCGATCGTCATCGGATCGGCATCCGATAATTCGAAGTTGGAATTATTCCGTATTTCGGACTTGCGAGCGGGTTCTAATTCGATATTTGACCAATTTACGCTCCGATTCACTGATTTAGAGTCTAAGTGTTGGAAAATCATAAGTTTGCGTGTTTCGGATATGAAATAGGTTTGGATTCGATCTGATCGTCATCGGATCAGCATCCGATAATTCGAAGTTGGAATTATTTTGTATTTCGGACTTGCGAGCGGGTTCTAATTGGATATTTGACCAATTTACGCTCCGATTCACCGATTTAGAGTCTAAGTGTTGGAAAATCATAACTTAGCGTGTTTCGGATATGAAATACGTTTGGATTCGATCCGATCGTCATCGGATCGGCATCCGATAATTTGAAGTTGGAATTATTCCGTATTTCGGACTTGCGAGCGAGTTCTAATTGGATATTTGACCAATTTACGCTCCGATTCACCGATTAAAAGTCTAAGTGTTGGAAAATCATAAGTTAGCGTGTTTCGGATATGAAATAGGTTTGGATTCGATCGGATCGTTATCGGATCGGCATCCGATAATTCGAAGTTGGAATTATTCCGTATTTCTGACTTGCGAGCGGGTTCTAATTGGATATTTGACCAATTTACGCTCCGATTCACCGATTTAGAGTCTAAGTGTTGGAAAATCATAAGTTAGCGTGTTTCGGATATGAAATAGGTTTGGATTCGATCCGATCGCCATCGGATCGGCATCCGATAATTCGAAGTTGGAATTATTCCGTATTTCGGACTTGTGAGCGGGTTCTAATTGGATATTTGACCAATTTACGCTCCGATTCACCGATTTAGAGTCTAAGTGTTGGAAAATCATAAGTTAGCGTGTTTCGGATATGAAATAGGTTTGGATTCGATCCGATCGTCATCGGATCGGCATCCGATAATTCAAAGTTGGAATTATTCCGTATTTCGGACTTGCGAGCGGGTTCTAATTGGATATTTGACCAATTTACGCTCCGATTCACCGATTTAGAGTCTAAGTGTTGGAAAATCATAAGTTAGCGTGTTTCGGATATGAAATAGGTTTGGATTCGATCGGATCGGCATCGGATCGGCATCCGATAATTCGAAGTTGGAATTATTCCGTATTTCGGACTTGTGAGCGGGTTCTAATTGGATATTTGACCAATTTACGCTCCGATTCACCGATTTAGAGTCTAAGTGTTGGAAAATCATAAGTTAGCGTGTTTCGGATATGAAATAGGTTTGGATTCGATCCGATCGTCATCGGATCGGCATCCGATAATTCAAAGTTGGAATTATTCCGTATTTCGGACTTGCGAGCGGGTTCTAATTGGATATTTGACCAATTTACGCTCCGATTCACCGATTTAGAGTCTAAGTGTTGGAAAATCATAACTTAGCGTGTTTCGGATATGAAATAGGTTTGGATTCGATCCGATCGTCATCGGATCGGCATCCGATAATTCAAAGTTGGAATTATTCCGTATTTCGGACTTGCGAGCGGGTTCTAATTCGATATTTGACCAATTTACGCTCCGATTCACCGATTTAGAGTCTAAGTGTTGGAAAATCACAACTTAGCGTGTTTCGGATATGAAATAGGTTTGGATTCGATCCGATCGTCATCGGATAGGCATTCGATAATTCAAAGTTGAATTATTCCGTATTTCAGACTTGCGAGCGGGTTCTAATTGGATATTTTACCAATTTACGCTCCGATTCACCGATTTAGAGTCTAAGTGTTGGAAAATCATAACTTAGCGTGTTTCGGATATGAAATAGGTTTGGATTCGATCCGATCGTCATCGGATCGGCATCCGATAATTCGAAGTTGGAATTATTCTGTATTTCGGACTTGCGAGCGGGTTCTAATTGGATATTTGACCAATTTACGCTCCGATTCACCGATTTAGAGTCTAAGTGTTGGAAAATCATAAGTTAGCGTGTTTCGGATATGAAATAGGTTTGGATTCGATCCGATCGTCATCGGATCGGCATCCGATAATTCGAAGTTGGAATTATTCCATATTTCGGACTTGCGAGCGGGTTCTAATTGGATATTTGACCAATTTACGCTCCGATTCACCGATTTAGAGTCTAAGTGTTGGAAAATCATAAGTTAGCGTGTTTCGGATATGAAATAGGTTTGGATTCGATCCGATCATCATCGGATCGGCATCCGATAATTCGAAGTTGGAATTATTCTGTATTTCGGACTTGCGAGCGGGTTCTAATTCGATATTTGACCAATTTACGCTCCGATTCACCGATTTAGAGTGTAAGTGTTGGAAAATCATAACTTACCGTGTTTCGGATATAAAATAGGTTTGGATTCGATCCGATCGTCATCGGATCGGCATCCGATAATTCGAAGTTGAATTATTCCATATTTCGGACTTGCGAGCGGGTTCTAATTGGATATTTGACCAATTTACGCTCCGATTCACCGATTTAGAGTCTAAGTGTTGGAAAATCATAACTTAGCGTGTTTCGGATATGAAATAGGTTTGGATTCGATCCGATCGTCATCGAATCGGCATTCGATAATTCGAACTTGGAATTATTCCGTATTTCGGACTTGCGAGCGGGTTCTAATTGGATATTTGACCAATTTACGCTCCGATTCACCGATTTAGAGTTTAAGTGTTGGAAAATCATAAGTTAGCGTGTTTCGGATATGAAATAGGTTTGGATTCGATCCGATCGTCATCGGATCGGCATCCGATAATTCGAAGTTGGAATTATTCCGTATTTCGGACTTGCGAGCGGGTTCTAATTGGATATTTGACCAATTTACGCTCCGATTCACCGATTTAGAGTCTAAGTGTTGGAAAATCATAAGTTAGCGTGTTTCGGATATGAAATAGGTTTGGATTCGATCCGATCGTCATCGGATCGGCATCCGATAATTCAAAGTTGGAATTATTCCGTATTTCGGACTTGCGAGCGGGTTCTAATTGGATATTTGACCAATTTACGCTCCGATTCACCGATTTAGAGTCTAAGTGTTGGAAAATCATAAGTTAGCGTGTTTCGGATATGAAATAGGTTTGGATTCGATCCGATCGTCATCGGATCGGCATCCGATAATTCGAAGTTGTAATTATTTCGTATTTCGGACTTGCGAGCTGGTTCTAATTCGATATTTGACCAATTTACGCTCCGATTCACCGATTTAGAGTCTAAGTGTTGGAAAATCATAAGTTAGCTTGTTTCGGATATGAAATAGGTTTGGATTCGATCCGATCGTCATCGGATCGGCATCCGATAATTCGAACTTGGAATTATTCCGTATTTTGGACTTGCGAGCGGGTTCTAATTGGATATTTGACCAATTTACGCTCCGATTCACCGATTTAGAGTCTAAGTGTTGGAAAATCATAAGTTAGCGTGTTTCGGATATGAAACAGGTTTGGATTCTATCATTTAAAAGAAAAACAGAGGCTACATCTTTACCATGAGAGAGAGAGGGAGACCATTTACGATCCGATTTACCGATTTCGAGTCTTAGTGTTGGAAAATCATAAGTGTGATAATATGATATAAACTCAAATTAGTAAGATTCATATTTTTTGCTAATATTATAAAGATTAGTAAGTACCTGATCATGAGGATGAGCCACCGCTAGATCGGCTTATGAATTCATAAAATTTACGCGGCAGTTCCCTGCTAGCTTCTCTTTCCTCATCGAGGGCTTTCTTCTCCGCCTCAACCCTCTACTCGAGGGCCTGCCTCTGCTCTCGCTCCGCCTCAATCCTCTGCTCGAGGGCCTGCCTCTGATCTCGCTCCGCGTCTAGCGCAGACTGCAGCTGAGTGATAGCACCGGTCTGGGTGTCCTGTGCCCTCGAGCGCATACCCTCTCGTCCAAAGTAGGAGGAGGGCGTGACTCCAAGGCCCGTACAGAGGACACGGCCGTTCGTGGCAGGTCTCAGCACAGTATCCATCGCTGAGTCGACAGATACTGAGCTAGAGAAGGAGCCGGCCTCACCCGACGGGGTCACCAGAAGTCGCATCCTCTCCTATATAAAAACAACCAATGATATTCAATGATATTTTATGGCATATGTATAAGAATATATTAACAGTAATTTAATTACTTACCACTTGCGAGGCAACCCTGTCGTCCAGAAATGCCCCATCGATACACCGCCTCCTAGAGGCCTCAAAAATATCAATCCTATTAGGCTAGTGGCCCAAGGACTGTGTCTGTTGGACATATAAAATAAATAGATGAGTTAATATAACATGTATAGAGCTTTAAATAATAACAATGTTTGTATCATTTACCAGCTGCTGGGCAAGCTGGGGCATGGAGGTCCTCCCCTTCACTGGAGCAGGTGTCGTCGAGGCACTTCTATTCTGCTTGCCTATAGCAGATTTCGCCTGTGTCAATCGATTAAATTTTGAAACATCAATACAAATTTTTAGTATAACATTAAAACAAGTACGAATCAACAAAATTATAATTATACCTGAAAGCTAGGGGTGGCCCAGTGAGCGACCAAAAACTGTAGAATGTGTAGCGGTGGCGCGTCTCTCATCCCGGCCGCAGCCTGTACCTCCTCAGCCGGCTGGCCGACCAAGTAACCGTAGAGCTGGTAGAGCTCGTGACGGTAATCCCTGTACCGCTCACCCATCGTCTTCCACAAGTCCTCCCGATGGGTGTCGGTTTCCATGTTCTGCCATTTAAATTTCTCCTGTAAAATCAATTTAGAAACAAGTCATTTTATCAAATCAAATTATAAAGAAGTACGATATTATTCTAAAATGCTTTAATGAAACTAACGTACCAAAAACTGCTGATACATCCTCTCCTTATAGGATGCATCAATGTTCTTCCACCCCCTTAACCCCACAATCGGGGCATTCCTCTCCTCCCGTACTATCATGCCGACCCACGTGGCGACGTCAGAAGCGTGCTCGCCCACAAAGGTCCTGCCGCTCCACTGTAGGGACAGCGGCTCGCTTAAGGCCGACAAGCGCCGGGCCGTCGTCACGCCCCGGTCGCCTACGTGCCTGGTTGACCCTACAAATAAAATATACATCAGTACTGAAGAAGTATTTACAACATGTATAAAACTTTAGATCTAAACATTACCTGTGGGCGTAGACGCTGTAGCCGAGTGCTGAGCACTGCTCGAAGCTCCGGAGGCTGCGACCACAGCAGGAGCTGGTGTGGAGAGAGGAACAGCACTACCAGATCCGGACGGCTCAGCCTCGGACCCTGGGGTGGCAGCTGGAGCGCTCCGAGCTACCCCACCCCTGCCTCTGCCTCTACGAACATATGACCGTGATGCCATCTGAAATAATTTAATTTACATATGAAACAGTAAGATTTACATATGAAACAATATGAAACAGTTTGATTTACATATGAAACAGTATGATTTACATATGAAACAATATGAAACAATATGAACCCGCTCGCAATATGAAACAATATGAAACAGTTAGACTCTAAATCGATTAATCGGATCGTAAATTGGTCAAATATCCAATTAGAACCCGCTCGCAAGTCCGAAATACGGAATATAATTCCAAGTTCGAATTATCGGATGACGATCGGATCGAATCCAAACCTATTTCATATCCGAAATACGCTAACTTATGATTTTCCAACACTTAGACTCTAAATCGGTGAATCGGAGCGTAAATTGGTCAAATATCCAATTAGAACCCGCTCGCAAGTCCGAAATACGGAATGATTCCAACTTTGAATTATCGAATGCCGATCCGATGACGATCGGATCGAATCCAAACCTATTTCATATCCGAAACACGCTAAGTTATGATTTTCCAACACTTAGACTCTAAATCGGTGAATCAGAGCGTAAATTGGTCAAATATCCAATTAGAACCTGCTCGCAAGTCCGAAATACGGCATAATTCCAAGTTCGAATTATCGGATGCCGATCCGATGACGATCTGATCGAATCCAAACCTATTTCATATCCGAAACACGCTAAGTTATGATTTTCCAACACTTAGACTTTAAATCGGTGAATCGGAGCGTAAATTGGTCAAATATCCAATTAGAACCCGCTCGCAAGTCCGAAATACGGAATAATTCCAAGTTCGAATTATCGGATGCCGATTCGATGACGATCGGATCGAATCCAAACCTATTTCATATCCGAAACACGCTAAGTTATGATTTTCCAACACTTAGACTCTAAATCGGTGAATCGGAGCATAAATTGGTCAAATATCGAATTAGAACCCGCTCGCAAGTCCGAAATACGGAATAATTCTAACTTCGAATTATCGGATACCGATCCGATGACGATCGGATCGAATCCAAACCTATTTCATATCCGAAACACGATAACTTATGATTTTCCAACACTTAGACTCTAAATCGGTGAATCGGAGCGTAAATTGGTCAAATATCCAATTAGAACCCGCTCACAAGTCCGAAATACGGAATAATTCCAACTTCAAATTATCGGATGCCGATCCGATGACGATCGGATCGAATCCAAACCTATTTCATATCCGAAACACGCTAACTTATGATTTTCCAACACTTAGACACTAAATCGGTGAATCGGAGCGTAAATTAGTCAAATATCCAATTAGAACCCGCTCGCAAGTCCGAAATACGGAATAATTCCAACTTTGAATTATCGGATGCCGATCTGATGACGATCGGATCGAATCCAAACCTATTTCATATCCGAAACACGCTAACTTATGATTTTCCAACACTTAGACTCTAAATCGGTGAATCGGAGCGTAAATTGGTCAAATATCCAATTAGAACCCGCTCGCAAGTCCGAAATACGGAATAATTCCAACTTCGAATTATCGGATGCCGATCCGATGACGATCGGATCGTATCCAAACCTATTTCATATCCGAAACACGCTAACTTATGATTTTCCAACTCTTAGACTCTAAATCGGTGAATCGATCGGATCGTAAATCGGTGAAACAGTATGATTTACATATGAAACGGTATGATTTACATATGAATCGGTGAAACGATATGATTTACATATGAAACAATATGATATACATATGAAACAATATGATTTATATATGAAACAATTTGATTTAAATATGAAACAATTTGATTTACATACGATCTAGTCATTTTCTGTCTCATCTCTGTCACTCTCATCGCTTCCCTCTTCTATTATTTGATCTGCATTCGCTGTCCAGTTTATATTGTCGACATCTTCATTTTCATCGTGCACTGCGTCGACAATGATTATCTCATCATTCTGGTATGCATCCAAATCATCATCGACGACCCCCGCATCCTTGTCTCCCATGTCATAAAAATCTCTGGGTGGTGACCTGACTACAATTTGCCAACCTGGAGAGGTATTATCCGGTGCATAAAATATCTGTTGCGCTTGAGAGGCAAGAATGAATGGATCTTCATATTGGGTATTCAATCTCTTGCCAGTGTTGATGCTGATAAAACCGTATTTGTCGACATTATAACCAGTCCTGCGATTATTAACATCATACCAATCGCATTTGAATAATACGATCCGATTTTGGCCAAGGAATTTAATCTCGAGAATCTCGTTGAGGACGTCGTAGAAGTCGATATTTTCTAATTCTTCTTGCTCACCGTTGATGACAACCCCACTATTTTGGGTTTATTTGTGATTTTTCACTATCCTTCGTCCGAAATCTATAACCGTTCACGATATAACCATCGTACGATATTGCGTCTTGCAAAGGACTACAAGATAAGCGCTAGAGATCCTCATTCATCAGCGGATTGTGGTTGTCGTGCAGCTCCTGTACCTATAATAACCACATGACATTTATGATATGAACACATAATTATTGTTCGGTAATGCATGTCAATGAAATTCAGTAATGATGTGAATACTTACGTGTTTCTCGAACCACGATGGGAATTCACGATCATGAATTTGGGGAGCATTTCGAGTACCCCGATTATTAATGATGGCTTTATGCTTCTTGTTTTACCGGTTATGAATTAGACTATAATTAGCACATATACTTAATGAATGGACTGAAAGAATGAGTAAATGATCGTAAAATGTTTACTCAATGAATGGCCACACTTCATCACATTGGCGCAACACATACATATGTGCCTGTTGAATCTCATCTACAGACAATCGACGGGTTTTGCCTCCTCCTACAGGTCTACCCATTTCGGCAAATATAGACAAACCCCCATCGAAGTCTATTGGACCACCGTCATAGTTCCGCTCAAGTTGATTGAATCGCGTGTCTATACCATGTAGGTATCTTGAGCAGAATGTTAGACATTCTTCTGCTAGGTATCTTTCAGCAATTGATCCCTCCGGACGACTTTTATTACGAACATATGATTTCAATATTCGCAAGTACCTAATTTGAGAAAAAAATATTTGGATGAATATATCAAGAACGATCAAATACATTATGCGAATGAGACAAGACGATTACCTCTCGATAAAATACATCCACCGGTAATGAACTGGGCCGCCGAGTTTGGCCTCATTTGCCAAGTGAACGGTCAAATGCACCATGACATCAAAAAAGAAAGGTGGAAATATCATCTCTAACTTGCACAATGTGAGCGCAATATCCCTCTCCATCTGTTCAAGTTGGTCCACTCTAAGTACCTTCGAGCACAACTGTCTGAAAAAAGTGCTGAGCTCAATTAACGGACCGGACACCTGTTCGGTTAAATTCCTACGTATAGCAAGAGATAACAATCGCTGCATAAGAACATGACAATCGTGGCTCTTTAATCCAGACAACTTTCGGCCGTTCTCTTGCACGCATCGTGCGATATTCGAAGAATAACCGTCTGGCGTTTTCACAGACCGTAGGAATGCACATAAGGCTGCCTTTTGCTGTGAGCTCATGGTGTAGCATGCAACTGGCAACACATACTTATCCCCAATCTTTTGGGGATGAAGTGATTTTCGGATACCCAACTCCTTAAGATCGAGACGAGATTTAAGATTATCCTTCGTCTTACCGTCGAGATTCAGCAGTGTTCCTATAATGTTGTCACACACATTTTTCTCGATATGCATGACATCCAAGTTATGCCGCAAGAGTAGGCTGCTCCAGTACGATAGTTTAAAGAAAATACTCTTCTTCTTCCAGTTATGCTCACGCGTAGAATCTTCATGCGTTCTCTTCTTTTTACCTTTTCCAAGTGTCACGGCATCAAGCTGATCCAATTCGCACAAGACTTCTACCCCCGAAAGCTGCTCCGGGGCCTTTGCAAGTTCCTTCTTACCGTTAAAAGCTCTTTTGTTCTGCCTCCACTTATGGCCGTCAACAAGGAATCTTTGATTGCCCATATAACAGAACTTGCCTCCGTTCTTCAACCGTAATGAATCTGTCTCCTTATTGCATGTAGGGCACGCCAATTTTCCTTTAGTACTCCACCCGGATAAGTTGGCATATGCAGGAAAATCGTTGATGGTCCATAGAAGTGCCGCATGCATCCGAAAATTCTGGCGCAACGAGGCATCATACGTATCGGCCCCAACTTCCCATAACTCGTTCAACTCCTCAATCAACGGCTGCAAGTAAACGTCAATATCATTACCAGGCGACCTGGGTCCGGGAATGAGCAAGGAGAGCATTGTGTATGGCTTTTTTAAGCACATCCAGGGAGGCAAATTGTATGGAACTAGGACAACTGGCCAAATGCTGTACGACACACTCATATTCCCAAAGGGATTGAAGCCATCGCTAGCAAGCCCTAACCTGACGTTGCGAACTTCACATGCGAATTCAGGATAGGTATGATCAAAATCTTTCCACGTCAGAGAGTCGGTCGGATGTCTCATAATCCCGTCATCTATACGTTCTCGTGCATGCCACCTCATGTGCTCAACAGTCTTCGATGACATAAACAACCTCTGAAGCCTGTCCCTGAGCGGGAAGTATAGGAGAACCTTTGCAGATACATTTTTCTTCCTTCGACTGGTACTAGACTCGGCATCCGTCTCTTTATATCTTGTTGCTCCGCATATGTGGCATGACCGCGCATGTTCGTACTCTTTCCGGTACAACATACAATCGTTCACGCATGCATCAATTTTCTCATAACCCAGACCGAGATCTTTAATTGTCTTCTTCGCCTCGTAGAATGATTTCGGTACTGTCTCACCCATAGGAAAAGCCTCTTTCAGCAACTCTACCAACATATTAAATGACTTATTACTCCAACCATTGAGGCACTTCAAATGAAGAAGCTTTACAGTGAAAGAGAGTTTTGAAAACTTCTCACACCCCGGGTATAGAGGTTGTTCGGCATCTTTAAGCAATCTGTAGAACTTATCCGCTTCGATATTGGGCTGATCACCTGACGGTGTTTCCGTGCCTATTCCACCTTGCAAATCATGTATCATACCCTGCATGTCATCGTCATCGTCTGTATTAATATTATCATCAACGATCACTGTGTTTGAAGTTTCACCGTGAGCTGCCATGGGGACTGCATCTAGCTCCTTACCGTGCGAGAACCAACGGGTATAGGTAATGTCAATGCCACGCATTACCAGATCAACCTCACATTCCTCTCGAACCTTTCTAATCACCCTTCCGCAGTCTATACAGGGACACACAATTTTTCCATCAAGCGATGCAAGACGCTCAAATGCAAAATCCAGAAATTTCCTGACTCATTCTCTGTACTCTTGCCTCATGCGATTCGAATTACGCATCCAACTCTTATCGATCGAAGATATCTTCGTCTATCTGGCTATACAACACCTGACATATAATTTCAAACAATGTTATAAGACTCCGCACAATTTCGGTTTCGGTTCCCGAGTAGGTAGAGAATTAAATAGATGGGGTAATACTGAAATTAACAAATAGAGGCAACATAATTTGAACCTAGGACCATGGTCCAAAACCTAAACCGACCATCCGATCCAATCCAAACCAACTTTAATTGAGTTGGATTGGATTGGATTCCAATCATAGTTCGGTTTGGATCGGATTGAAAATCCTCAAAACCGACCAAGATTGGATCGGTTTTGGTTTTGTCTAAATAGGTCGATTTCGAACCGATGCACACCCCTACTTTTAACGGGTTACTCACGATCAGATCATATTGGGGGGTAAAGTCAAATTTTAAAAATTTAGGGGAGTAACTCAAATTTCAACATAAAAGTGGGGGTGTGAGAAAATAAAAGGGAAAATTTTTTCATACCCCAAAAACCTGTAATTAACCCCCATTTCCATCAAACTTGAACACACCCCAATTTTTTTTTTCATACCCCATTCCTGTTCCAAAAATACCCTTCCCCCTTACACCCCAGTTAAATGGCCCGCCCCAACTTGATTATACCCCAATCAAACACATACCCCCTTACATATACCCCAATTATATGCACTCTTGAATACACCTCACTCTTAAATAAACCCCATGCCATTGGCGGTACTTGAAGGCACATGTAGGGCTGCAACTTGGGCGGGTCAACCCGAGCCCAACCCGAATTTGGGCGGGTTAACCCGAACCCACCCTGCACAACCCAATCAACCCGACGGGTTGGGCTTGGGCTGAGAAAATTCAAACAAACCTTGGGTTGGTTGGGGGTATAAAAGACGCTGAGTTAGAGCTTTGGGGTATGGGGTACAAAAGAAAAGGGCATTGTTGGTATTAAATGGTTGTTGAGTAAGTTAATGAGAAACGATAGGGAGATGGGGGCTAATTACAGATTTTTAGGGTATGCATAAAATTTTTCAAAGAAAAAAACCCTCTATAATTTGCTGTCCTACGGTGTAGAAATCTATATATTTCTTTGACCCGCTCTTCCAACGACTACATTTTTCACGTTGCTTTAAAGATACCAACGAGTTCGGATCTCCTCCAGTTGGTCGGCCCTCAGTCGGTGGGCCCGCCGTGCATCACAAAAATCGAACCAAATCTTCAACGCTCTTCATTCTCCCAGCACGTGCTCGGTGCTCCGGCAGAAGTGAAGCCAGGTTGTGTATGATGCATGGAATTATAAAATGAGGCCCATGGACTTTATTTAATTTTTCTTATAATAAAAGGACAGGTCCAATGTTGGATTTTGTATTTTTTATATATTCAATGTATGAGTGTGAATCATGCATCTACTTTATAATGGTAAGAAATAAAAAAAAAGGATGACTTAGTAAATAGTCTAAAACATGAGTTTCGTTTAAACCTAGGGACAGAGAACGAAAATGCCCCTCCATACATTTTAAATTTTTATTTGCATGCCTTCATCTCTAAACTAAACCTATAACCTAAAACCTAATCCGAATCCGAACCCTAAAACCTAATCCTAAACCTAGACCTAATCCGAATCCTAATCCTAAACCTAGACCTAATCCGAATCATAAAACCATGGGGATAAACCCTTTGTGGGTTGTATCCGAAGACATGGAAAGGGATGTTTTTATGTCAGCAACAGAAGCCCAAGCTCATGGCATTGTTGATCTTGTAGAGGTCGAAAATCAAAATACCGAGGATTTCGTGTAAATCAACAATGCCATTTCAAACCATAATTCGAATTTTCCACGATTTGATATTGACTAGAAATAATTCATAATCATCAATCATAAATCAGGTTAAGATCAATCTAAACCAACCCATTCTACATGCCAACTATTAAACAACTCCCACACATCAATGATCACCGACACATCATCATTTAGTTTGGGGAGAGAGGGAGGAGGAGGAGGAGGAGCTCACCGGGGGGGAGGAGGAGGAGGAGGATCTCACCGGCCGGAGCCCACGAGGAGGAGGAGGAGCTTGCCGCCGGTCGATCGATCGGCCGGAGGGACGCGACGCGAGGGAGGCCGGGGAGGGGGGGAGGGAGGCCGGGGAGGGGGGGAGATTGAGAGAGAGAGAGAGAGAGAGAGGGGCGGGAAGGTTAGATCGAAACAATACAGAAGGGGGGGGAACGCTGATTTTAATTTATTTGAGGGTTTTTACCGACGGACATTTTTATGTCCGTCGGTACATATAACCTTTTTACCGACGGAACTATATTATCCGTCGGTAAAAAGCGACGATGAAACTCAGGCTCCATTTTTTTCCAAAGGCTTGGTTTTACCCTGAGTTTCGTCGTGATATTTTTACCGACGGAGATATAATGACCGTCGGCATATACCGACGGAAAAATAAGTTCCGTCGGTACAAATCACCGACGAAACTCAGGGTTCCATTTTTTCCAGAGGCTCGGTTTTTACCCTGAGTTTCGTCGGGACAATTTTACTGACGGATTTTTATCTACCGTCGGTATCCTGCCGACGGCCATAAAATTACCCTCGGTATAATTAGTTATACCAACGGATATATAACCTCCGTCGGTAAAACTCTCCGACGAAACTCAGGATCACATTTTTTTCCAGAGGCTCGGTTTTTACCCTGAGTTTCGTCGTGACATTTTACCGACGGTATGTATGTCGCCGTCGGTATAAAGTATATTACCGACGGGACATATATGTACCGTCGGTATAAATAGTTTTACCGACAAAATATATTTGACCGTCGGTAATAAATGTGCAGAAAAAAATTAAAAAATTGAAGTTATAATACCGACGGATATTATAGTCACCGTCGGTAAAAAGTGTATTATTACCGACGGTAATAAAAATGTCCGTCGGTAAAGACCCTCTTTCTTGTAGTGCTTCCATGTGATCTGATTAAAATATAACACTTGCTTGATTTTAGTGAGGGCTTTTATCTTATAATGACCTCACATGGTAGGCCCAACTGCAATCAAATATACTGGTTGATGTACTCTTCACCTTTCTCTCAAGAAAAGATTGCACCGAACACGACGAAATTCTGTAATATACTAATAGCTGTGAGGGCTTATTCCCACAACTGACTATTCGCACATAGATAGTAATCGAATGTGTGCACATATAGGGTACGTGTATAATTGACTATACCCTAGAGGTTCATGAAGGAGTAGGAAGGAGTAAATTGGCATAAGTAACTTGAGATGTGGAGGGGATGAACAAATTAGCCCATGCAACTGATGCTGAAATATATACTCACTAGGTTCTTTAAGCTGTCGGAGTCAAGTAACCAACACCCAGATGTGAATGAAGTGTGCTCATTATTGTTTATAGTAGAGTAAAGGTTGTTTCTAGCAGGAAAGCTCTAAACTTTCTTCGAGGAAACATACATTGCTTATAACCGGCTTTTACTTTTCAGTCCTGGGTAACTGAGATACATGGCCAAATGAGTGCCACGTAAAATGGGATAACTTGAGGATCCCTCCTCCTAGAAAGAGTAGTACATATCTCTTAGACTATAAGCATGATAGAAAGGCATAAGTCGCATAACTCATCAGTATGGAGAAATTGTGCAATCATTCTCTGCCATTTGTTTTCTCTTACCAACAACTTTTTAAGTACCCTTTAATTTTCAAAACTTATCTCAATTCCATTAAAGTTTTATTTGATCTCCTCACCCTCTTTTCAAAACTTGGATACATATTTAGGAACCTCGGACTGATGCACACCCCTATTTGAGTGTGATAATGGAACAACAAGAGGTGGTACAAACACAAACTGCACATATTTTTAAGACTTTCAGCTACATTGATTGGGTGTACACCGCCACAATCAATATTATGTTGCTTCTTCCATTGAATGGGGTACTTATTGCCAAGAGTGATAAATTGCTGCAATGAAATTACTGTAGCTTCTAGAAAAAATTTAAATTTTTATATCTTAATTGTATCTTAATTGTTTTGTCAAATCTGTGACTCATTTTGTTTTTTCAGGTCGCACCCATGGCTCCCGGACATAAACAGACCTATCTTTCATCAACTTTCTCACTTATAGTGTCTCCAACAGAGAGGACACGGTTCCAACCCCAGCCTGCACAATCCCAGCTTATACTGACTCCACAGGAACATATAACTAGTCCACCGACCGAGACCAGCAACGTTGGTAGGAATTGTAAAATATTTTTTGTATAGATTTTTTTTATCTTTATTGTGTTATGTATAATAACTAAAATATCATTGTGTTCTTTGCAGTTTCAAATCCGAGCACGAGGCATGGACTGGGGCATACAAAAGGCAAGGGGACAGAGAAGCTTGTAGCACAGTTTGGTAAACTTTCAGTGGAGGTTTCAGAGAAGCTTGTGGCAAGGCTTGGCATTTTAGAAAAGATATGGCATCATCATCAAAGACATGAGTTTTTTTTTATAGTCCTTCAGTTGATGTTATGGATATCGGGTTTTGTATTACTGATCCTTCATATAAATGAGTGGATAAACATGTGTGCTTAGAAGAATAATTTAATATTTTGATTTGACATTAAATGAGTTTAAATGAATACTTATGTACTTTTGTTTTTATTGAAATGTATGTGGATGAATACATGTGTATAAAGATTTCAAGAAAAAAATTTAACCAAAAAATATTAAGAATTTGTCTTTTGGCAACGCATATAATATATTATGTCACTGAATTCATATATTCTGCAACGTGATGATTGCATTGCCTAATACATGCATTTGGATTAATTAATAAATTCGACGACTTAATTATTACGTCGCTAAAAGTATAAATTATGCGACGACAAAGTATGCATTCTACAGCGCTATTATATATTCGCTAGAAGTTATTAGCGACACTATTATATACGTCGCCAAATATTTTTATTTTCGGCGATGCATACCGTGTGTCGCTACATGTTCTATATATAAACTTAAGTTAGTTGTTTTTGCGATGTAGGAGGTCATTTTAGTAACGTTTTTTGTTTTAATCGATGACGCTTATTGTGTCGTGGTTGGTTAAGCTATCGGCAGCGTAATTTGATCGTGTCGTCAAAAGTATTCTCAGACGGGGAATAGGCGACGTCTTGGCGATGCAATTTGAAACGTCGTAAAAGATATTTTGCAATGAATATGACCACTTTTGGCGATGCTCTGGTGTGTCGCAGAAATTGTCTTTTCTTGTAGTGTGTGAAACCACTTTGGCGAAGCATTTAACGGGCCCTTTGTATGAAATTTTTTTCCGGTGCGTGTGTATCCTAGCTTGGAAACATGATTATGAGGACTTTTTTGGCGTTCAAGAGTAGTTCTCTCTCTCTCTCTCTCTCTCTCTCTCTCTCTCTCTCTCTCTCTCTCTCTCTCTCTCTCTCTGAGAGAGACCATACAAGCACACAACTATGACCGCTTTGCCCGTGCCCGCACGAGGACTTTCCAAGAAGTCCCCCATCCTAACACGTCTTCTATATTTGAGGGAAAATTATATATGTAGTTCAAGATCTCATTCTCTCCAACGATGTGGGGCTAACTCATGGCCTTGGACACCTCACCTCATCCATCATGGCATCACAACCTCAGGAGCCGTTCATTGCTATTGGCTATTGGATCTTGGTCGTCACAATCGGCCACCCCCCTTGAAGGCAACACATCCGGCCACGTGTAGCCCCCCTATTGCAATGAGAACTGACTCTGATACTATTTTGTAACATCCATCCCAAGCACACAATATATTATCCGTTCTACCTATACCTTGTACGAGGAGTACTTCCCAAGGAGGTCACACATCCTAGGATTGCCCTTGCCCAAGCACGCTTAGCTACAGAGTTCTTATGAAATCTGTAATGGCTCACGGTTTTAAAATACGTCTTCTCTATTTGAGATGGAAAATTATATAAGTATCTCAGAATCTCCTTCTCTCCAGGTGATGTGGGGCTTACTCGTGGCCATGGACACCTTATCTCACCTCACCTCATCCATCTTTGTATTACAGCCTCAAGAGTACTCTTGGCTATTGGCTGTTGGATCTTGGTCGTCACAATCCACCCCTTTTAAGGGCTACACATCCACGTGTAGGGTTAGACCCCATATTACAAGGAGAATCAGCTCTAATACTATTTTGTAACATCTATCCGAAACACACAAGATATTGTCTTCTTTGTCAGTGCTCGCATGAGGACATCCCAGGAGGTCACACATCCTAGTACTACTCTCACTCGAGCATGCTTAGCTACAGATCGAGTTCTTACAGAATCCGTAGGGTCGCACAGTTTTAAAACACGTCTTTAAAATTTGAGAGGAAAAATTATATAAGTAGCTTATGATCTCTTTCTCTCCAAACGATGTTGAGCTAACTCATAGCCTTGGACACCTCACCTCATCCATGCATCTTGGCATCATTGCCTCAGAAGTCATTGCTATTGGCTATTGCACCTTGATCGTCATATTTTGTAACATCCGTCCCAAATACACAAAATATTGTCTACCCTGCTCGTGCCCGCACAAGGACTTTCTAGGAGGTCACCCATCACACTACTACTCTAACCTGAGCACGCATAACTATGGAGTTCTTACGGGTTCAATAGCGGCATACGATTTTAAAACGTGTCTTCTCTATTTGGGAGAAAAAATTATATAAGTAACTTAGGATCTCTTTCTCTTCAGGTGATGTGGGGCTAACTCGTGACTTTGGACACCTTACCTTATCCATATTGGCATCACAGCCTCAGGAGTCTTGGCTATTGGATCTTGGTTGTTACAATCCACCTCCCTTAAGGGCTGCACGTCCATATATAGGGTTAAATCTCTCAATGCGAGGAGAACCGACTCTGATATCATTTAGTAACATCCACCCCAAATACACAAGATATTGTTGTTCAACCATCCTAGTGCTCTCTACCACGAGAACGCTTAACTATAGAGTTCTTACGAGATCCGTAGCACGGTTTTAAAACGTGTCTTCTCTATTTGGGAGGAAAAATTATATAAGTAGCTCATGATCACCTTCTCTCTAAGCGATGTATAAACAGGTCAACACAACTAACTCGTTTAGTAAACGGGTCAGGTCCAGGTTTTGTTGCCGCCCCATTGAACCGTTTAAGACCCGTTTAAAAATCAATGGGTCGGGTCTACCCAGCATCCAATCACAGTATGCGATGGGGTCACGGACGACTATGATCTGGACACCCATGATAGTGAGTTGCAACAAAATATAAAATAAAAAAAAATAAAGAATAAATATTTAAACGGGTCTATCCGTTTATAAACGTGTCGGGTATGGGGTTAGGGTCTAGACACGATTAGTTAAACAGGTTGGGTCCGGGTTTAGGGGTTTTGGACACGACACGAAACCGGACATGATATGATCGACTCGACCCATTGTCAGCCCTATTCTCTCTCTCTCTCTCTCTCTCTCTCTCTCTCTCTCTCTCTCTTTCTCTCTCTCTCTCTCTTCTCTCTCTGTTTCTATCTCTCTCTTCCCCCGATCTCTTTCTCTTTCTCCCCCCGATCTCTCTCTCTCTCTCTCTCTCTCTCTCTATATATATATATATATATATATATATATATATATATATATATATATATATATATATATATATATATATATCTTTTTCCTCTCTTCCCCTGATCTCTCTCTTTGTCTCTCTCTCTCTCTTTCCGTCTCTCTCTCTTCCCTGATCTCTCTCTCTATCTCCGTCTCTGTCTTCGCCTCTCTCTTTTCCTCCAATCTCTCTCTCTCTCCACAAAAGCTGCAAGGAATGCACCTGTTGTGGTTGCTAAAGTCATGTGGCTATGATGCAATTGTAGTGGTACTGAATGGGTGGTCCAGTGTTTGATCTGCCCGTGATACCAGTGATTTGGCATCGCTGTTATACCATAGATTTAGACTCTCTTTCTCAAAAATATAATATTAAATTAACTAATAATAATAATCAATCATTAAACCATTCTATTTTGGCCGACCGCTAAATGATGGATTTAGTGGTCAGCCATTGAACCATTCCGTGAAGCGGGATTTTTTGATCTTACCCCCTACTTAATTTGGGTAACTAATGAAACCATTCTATATTGATTGACAATTAATTTTTTTTTATAGTTCAAATTGAAATTTTAAATATTTTTTTTTATAGTTCAAATAAAATTTTTCGAATACTAATTTTGATAAATGAGGAGGTTCTCGTTTTGTCCGGTGGTTTTGCTAGGATTATCGGTTCATCAGGGCGGGGTGGGTGATACCGTCGAAAGTGGCGGCTTAGGTGGCAGCGAATGTCTTAATAGTACGTGGTTGCTATTAGTGGTGTCGGGGTCGTCGGGTCGAGACCGCTATAGGCTGGTGTTGCCGCCGAAAGTGCTTTGTCGCCGAAGGCAATCAAGTGTGTATGTTGCTGCCGAATACGACGATGTGGGTGGAGGGTATATGTACAATTTTAGGTTTCATTGTATGTTGATTGTTATCGATCCATCATCAGACACAGTCTATTACATTGATTCTATGGGAGGGAAGACTATAGATGCAGATATTAAATTGATTGTAAACATGTAAGTATCTATATTTTTTCACATTTATTTGGAATAGATATTATATATTATATATAATTCGTAAATTGTTTTTTGTAGTGGATTTAGAATATATCATGCTCAAATAATGAAAAGGACAAATAAAAACCCAACTTGGAAAAATATGGAGGTATGCAATTTCGATTATTGTACAAACTTAACATTAAGTAATTTATAAAAAATAATTGTCATTTAATAGTGATTGTATATAGTGCCCAATACAGCCCACACATGTTGAATGTGGCTATTATGTAATGAAGTTCATGAAAGACCTTATCGATGATCGGGACCTCCTACTAACAATAAAGGTATATCGAATCAAATTATGAGATGTATTAATTTACTAGTAAATTTAATTCTTTCACTTATCTTTTATACAATCTTGCAGTTCAACAGTAAAAAAACTTACACACAAGCTGAAATTGATGAAGTGCGGTCTGAGTTTGCTCATGCTCTCCAAGAATGTTTAGACTAGTAAGGTACGTACAATATCTTTTTAGCTTGATTTGATTTTCAGCATCGTCTTGGATCTGATTGCTTCCAGAATAGTAAAGCTTTGATTTTACCTATACAAAATCTGAAATTTGTTTGATTAAATACATTTTTGAATTATGTACATATAGTCTTATATTCAGAACTTATTTTTGATTTGTATGTTGCATTTGTGTGCATTAGTTTCTGAATTGTGCACATTTGCATTTTTCATGCAGCACACATTTTCTTGTATTGGTTCCGTGCATGATATTGTTAACGTTGACACTTTGTGGACTTGAGTTCTTTAGAGATGTAGTGCATGTGTGATTTGTTCATTGTGATTGGTCTGATCCTTGATATTTTTGATACGAAAGCCCTAACCATGAGGTGAATTTGATGTGAATCCATGTCCCCTCTCACCAAAAAACACACCTTCGGGCATCTATGAGGTAAATAAACGATCAGTTTTGTTCGATCGGTTTTATAGTTCAGACGGGTAATATGAAATTGAGTAATAATTTAGGGGGTTTCAGGTAAAAAAACTTTTTTTTAGCGTGTAAGGAATTGCAGAGTAAACTGAATTCTAGATAGTATGTATCTCTCTGGACTTAAAAAAGAGATTGCCATATATGTTGATGTGATGCCAGCCATGAGTAACGTATTCCACATGAACCATTTCAAGGTCTGCCTTCCTCCCTCACTACCTTCATCTCTATCACATCTTTTGTACCTTGTTGCTTTCATTGTAGTAAGGGTGCAACAGTCCCTTTAGCACTCTTTCTCCTTTTGAGTTGCGGACGTTCTACAAAACAGCCCACATCGTGGTGATGTTGCTGATTTCAGCAACAAGTGTTGGCAAGATCGAGACCACATAGGGTAGCCCTTAAAGTATCCTCTCCTCTCTTTGATGCCTGCTGTTTTCGCAGCCCAATAGGCCTCCTCTTTAGTGATCTATTTTTCAATGTTTACTGCTGTGGAGTGAGGTGAGCGACAACCCCATTCGACCCACTGCTTCTTCCCCTTTTGCTGCAAATTGCAGCACACTGCAGTGTTTATAGCACCCCTGAAGCAGCCGAGGATTGGCCTAGTAATAGTCCATAATAGTTCAATCATGCCCTAAATCCACCCAAGAATCAACCCTCCAAATCATAATCTTTTTCCCACTAGGAGTTGCTGGTCTTGGTGGCAGAATCAGCCATGTCGGCCTCCCTAGCCTTGTGCTGTGGCGCGGTCATTGGCTTTATCTAGTGGTCACCATTCTTCGGCATGATACAAATATAACCTATCATCCTCCTTAGGGTTGGGTAAATTGGCTCGATGCCTCGTCCACCTATGCAAACCTTGATTGAAGTTGTCGGGCCTTTACGCATTGCAGTGCTCCGTCACATGAAATTTGATACCATCACTCATTCACTAAGTTCTTTAGGAAATTGCATATGGTTCCTAATGTTTTAATTATAAATAATTTGATTATATATATATATATATATATATATATATATATATATATATATATATATAATTTTTTCGGATGATGTGCTTTTATTTGTATGAGCAAATGCTATTAATCCCGAATGTTTTAAATAGAATGATGTGGCATATATCCAATCATCGTGTCCCTTTTTCTGTTTGTCGGTTGGGATAAGTGTAATTCATAGACCAGGACTGGATGCAACAGACGATAGTGATCGCGACATATTATTTTTCCTATTTGGACTGCATATCTATGTACTAGAGTGATAACAATGTAAGCATAACCTAGCTTCATTGTTGTCCAAGCACTGTGGATTCAATTCAAGATGAGTAGATCACTGATTTACATATATAGTCTCTTTCATGATAAATAAGATAAATTGGAGATTTTAATTAATTTATTCTCTTTTCTAGAGTAGTTTTGTATTGTGCTTTGAATATATGAATGTTTTGGCACCTATAGCACCAGACAAGAATGCTAGTGTGCTTCAGATGGTCATTCATCTTTTTACTTTTGTCCATGTGAAAGTCTTGTTAAAGGTCTCCCTTGATTATCATATTGTTTGTCTATCTGATGATAATATTTTTGATTCTCATATTGTTTCTCATATTTCATCTGATGAATATAAATTTTTATTTTCAATGCCTGAAATTGATAACTTTCTTATTCACAGGTTGCTATATGTCGTATATCCGTCCAGATGGCAAAGCTGGATTTATTAATTGTTTAGTACCAAATTTGGATTTCACGACTGTTTCTTGAACCACACTCTCAATGTACTCCTCGAGTCGTCGTGCTCGACTTGGCACTCGGAGAGGTGATTCGGGCCGTTGGTGGAAAGACAACAGTTGATCGAGCTGCAACTAGACCCCACCACCACCACCACTGAGCCAAACTTAGCATCGAGATGATTTGGGGCTGCCTGCTCTCTTTTCTTTCATAGTTTTTTTGGCTCGCCTCCATGTACTTGTCCTATTTTTAATTAAAAAGTTATTGTATGAATTGCCATAATTAATTCAGAAGTTCGTGCTATAGCTAGGTAGCAGTTTGGAGTGGTTTGTATGAAACATTAATATTTTTATTAAATTGACCAGTTCTATGTAGTAGTTTCAATCTGTATGAAACTTTTTTTTATGAAGTATGCCCGGACTTTAAAGTTATTGTAAATGTATGCGTATCAAGGAACCATCAATTAATTAATGAATATAAGTGGATATTATTTTTAAAGAAATTGTCAACTATTAAAAACTGTCAACAATGATCATTTTTAATTGACGGTATTCCACAAAATCATCAAGTTTTCTTCACAATACTTGACGGTTTCGTTGAGAACAAAGTGAGTATAGTTGATGTTTTTTTATGTAATCGTCAAGTATGTCAATATTACTTGACGGTTTAGTACAAGAATACTTGACGATTTTGAACCACCGTCAATTATACTTCTTATACTTGACGGTTTCATGGAGAACCTCTAGATTTTTTTTCCTACAAAAAAATAAACAACCGTCAAGTAAATAATGAATAGTTGTCAGTTATGACACTGTCAACTATTCCTAACTTTTCTTGACACTGGCATAGTTGACGGAATTTGGCCTTATAAAAAACGTCAAGTAATGGGTTTCTTGACAGTTAAAATCCGTCAGGAAATGCCTTTTTTGTTGTAGTGGTGGTGATGCCCAAGGAATGTTTTGCCGCTGACTGCGACCTCCTGCGGTGCCAACAAGTGTGTTGAAGCCGAAGACATCCCGCTACAGTACCGATAAACATGGGCATGCACTAGTATAAGGACAGAATGCACACAATTAGAATACTAGTAACACTATATCTAATTGGTTTATTTTTAAAAAAATTACTACAATGAAATCACTATAGCAATCGCTACTGTTTATTACCGAAATACTATTTTTCATGTGACTTTTTTTTGTACAGTACATTGCATGCATGGGGTGAAGTGGGTATTTACGAAAAGGAAGGACCGGAATTCATTGATAACCCAGCTCCCCCCCCCCCCCCCCCTTCATGAAGAAAGGTAGGAAGACTGCAGCTGACGAGCTATGCAAGGGGAGTTCCTCCAAACCCTAGAGTGCAACCTCAGGATCTCGTTGACCTTCTCTCTCGTCTTCGTCCGACAACCAGTCTGAAGCAGCAAACACAATTTGGACACGGCCCCAACCTGCAGCATCTCCTGAAGAACCACCCGCGTCGCCGAGAACTTGGAGACCGAATGCAGTATCCTGACGGCGCTCTCGGTCGCCACCTCCGAAACCCTAAGTACCATCCTCGACACCACCGCGATCCCCGCAGCGTGCCCGACCATCTCTGCCCTCCCTTCGGCGCACCCGCACAGCTGATCCAGCACCACCAGCATCATCTCAGTTGGTCGCCTCTCCGGGTCCTCGAGCAGGAGCTCGATCAGGACCGGCACAGCCCCGGCATCGACGGATTTGACCCTGTTCCTTCCCCATGGACATAGCCCATTGAGGACCTGCATCGCGGCCTTCATCGCCTGATATGAGATCCGATCTTTCAGTACCTTCACGGTCTCTTTGAAGAGCTCCGCCCTCAGATGCATCAATCGCGCCGGTGCGAACACCGCGACAAGAGATTTGAGCAGCTGAATGGCATAAGCTCGCGACTGGTAGTTGGATCGACGGAGCATGGCCGTCAATGACTCGATGAGGTCTTCGTTCTGTTCAATGAGGTGAAGAAGGCCTTGTTCGGTGATTCGGAGGGAGTAGAGGATGTTGATTGCTTCGTCACTTGCACTAGTAGTGGCCACGTCATCACGAACCTCTTTTCCTTCTTGATCTCCTCCTCCTCTTGAGCTTGCTGAGATGATCGAGGCCAAGAAATACAGTGCACCGGATGCCTCGACGCACCGCCTGTTCCTCTCGCTCTCCGAAACGATACTCTTGAGCCTGAGGAGGGAGCCCATCTGCGACTGCGGCAGCTTGGCTTCATCGAGGAGCCTGGCGATCTGGGCCTTGCCCACCGGGGGCCTGGGGGTCGGGAACCGCTCGACGCCGCTCGTGGCGTTGGCGGTGCACCATGCCTGGATGAACCGCCGAAGGGTGTGGTTGGGGATGAGGTCGCAGTCCGGCACCGGCTGTTTGGTGACGGGGCAGGTGGTGTGCTTCTCGGAGAACATCCACCGCTCGATGCTGTCGCGGTCGTATGTGATTCCGGTGGGGAGGGTGACGGGGTCTCTCATGATCTCAAGAGAGATTGGGCAGAGGAAGTAAGATGGGACCTCAACTCCTTCCATCAGTAAGGTAACAAGATGTTCAAAGCTAGGATACAATCAGACCCAGAAAAGATTTGGGCGAAATGGATGATGGAACCCTAGAAGATCGAGAGGGGGGAAGACGGATCGAGCTCAAGAGACGGATTCCGTTGATGAGAAACTGAGAAAATCGAACCGATTGGTAGAGAGCCCAGAAGGATGAAGGATGTTATTGGGAGTTGAACGAGTTGCAGACTGGGAACTCAAGCTCTTTGGCTATATATAAAGGGTAGGGAGAGGTTTACTAGAGATGGAGAGGGGGAGAACGAAGGATGTCATTGGGAGTTGAACGAGTGCTGGGTTGGGCGTCCCGTAGGTAAGGTGGCGGGGTTGATACATCGGGGCCGTCTGATCACAGACACTCCGACATGTGCAGGGCCCTCAGCCCAGGCTGATGGTTATGGCTTCTTTTCTAGAGGGAAGAGATGGGGGCGAAATGTTCAAAATTTGGACAACTTTAATTTACCTGGTCCGCCACGTCTTAGATGCCCATTTCGTCGGGCTATTTCCAACTTGTGTCTCAAAGTCGACGACGACTCACTCCCTCTTTCAACACTCTTTTGATGGCGCTCTCTCTCTCTCTCTCTCTCTCTCTCTCTCTCTCTCTCTCTCTCTCTCTCTCTCTCTCTCTCTCTCTCTCTCTCTCTCTCTCTCTCTCTCTCTCTCTCTCTCTCTCTCTCTCTCTCTCTCTCTCTCTCTCTATATATATATACCCTTCTCTCTCCACTCTTTTTTTTTTTAATTTTCTAATTAATTATCTTTACTGTATTATTAAGTGGAAAATGATAATTAAAGCCTTTAACTTTTTTTCTTTTGCATACATAATACATTTAACTTAGTCACTCCGAACCATGGTATCATCATTGTTTGGGATCCAATCATCGACACATACATGTTATTTATGTCATAACG
Organism: Chamaelirium japonicum; assembly: GCA_947650365.1. Classification (NCBI taxonomy): domain Eukaryota; kingdom Viridiplantae; phylum Streptophyta; class Magnoliopsida; order Liliales; family Melanthiaceae; genus Chamaelirium; species Chamaelirium japonicum. Next base: position 36,348,236 of record OX393559.1, read on the forward strand.
GAGGATTATGGATTGTTGGGGTCAAGCTATATGCATGGCACCGGGTGAACCCCATGGGCTCCCATCTTAAGGGCGGAGTGATCAAAAGGGTGGAAAAAGATGTCGATGGTTGGACCCCAAACCATAGTGATTCCCCAATCCGGGTCGAGTATTTTAAGTTATTTGAACAATAATCGACCCATTTTATCTATTGCATCTGGTTTCCACCATCCATAGGTGGTAATCAGTCACCTGTGAAAGCCGAGTGCTAATTAGTACTTTACTGCTGTTTGGATTCAAAAAGTTGTAAAGTAAACGGTAGAAGATTTACTAGTAGTAAAAAAGTTTTATTTGGAAAAAATCAAGTAAAACTTTTGATTTACTAGTAAAAGGCTCCGTTGACCATACCACGTCAGCGAATGGCACAATCGAGAGAGTGTCACATGATAAATTCAATTATTTGGGGAGTGACATTTGATCTTGCGGGCTGTCTTGCACCGCCGCCGCTAGCCACCACCACGTCGCACGCCCACCACCCCGCCGTCCACAACCCCGCCAACCACCACCACCCCGTCGGCCACCACCCTGCCGCTCTGTGACGACCAAGATCCAATAGGCCAATAGCCAAGAGCCAAGACTCCTGAGGCGGGAATGCCAAGATGGATGAGGTGAGGTGAGGTGTACAAGGCCATGAGTTAGCCCCACATCGCCTGGAGAGAAGGAGATCATGAGCTACTTATATAATTTCCCCTCCCAAACATAGAAGACGCGTTTTAAAACCGTGCGCCGCTACGGATTTCGTAAGAACTCCGTAGTTAAGCGTGCTCGGGCGAGAGTAGTACCAGGATGGGTGACCCCCTGGGAAGTTCTCGTGCGGGCACGGGCAAAGCGGACAAAATCTTGTGTGTTTGGGGCGGATGTTACAAAATGGTATCAGAGCCGGTTCTCCTCGCTATGGGGGGGTCTAACCCTACACGAGGACGTGTAGCCCTAAGGGGGGTGGATTGTGACGACCAAGATCCAATAGGCCAATAGCCAAGAGCCAAGACTCCTGAGGCGGGAATGCCAAGATGGATGAGGTGAGGTGAGGTGAGGTGAGGTGTACAAGGCCATGAGTTAGCCCCACATCGCCTGGAGAGAAGGAGATCCTGAGCTACTTATATAATTTCCCCTCCCAAACATAGAAGACGCGTTTTAAAACCGTGCGCCGCTACGGATTTCGTAAGAACTCCGTAGTTAAGCGTGCTCGGGCGAGAGTAGTACTAGGATGGGTGACCACCCTGGGAAGTTCTCGTGCGGGCACGGGCAGAGCGGACAAAATCTTGTATGTTTGGGGCGGATGTTACACGCTCACCACCCCACCCGCCACCACCCCGCCAGCCACCACCATCCCGTCGCCCACCACCCCCGTGGTTCACCACCCTGTCGGCTACCACCACCGTCCAACACCCTTGCTAGCCACCCCGTTGTCTCCCGTCTGCCACGATAAGTTGTCGCTTGCCACCATGCGATCAGTGGGTGGCGACGGGTGGTAGCTGGCGGTGGGTGTTGGACGGTGGCCGACGGGGTGGTGACTTTTCTCGGTGGTCGGCAGGTGGTTGTGGACAACAACGGTGACAAGCAACTGATAGATTTATTTTTGCTGTACTTTACTGGTAGGACTGTCGATTGGGCCGGGCTAGCCCGATACCTGCCTGTCCGACCCGAAAAAATTTGGGCTGAGCCTTAAATGGGTTTGGGCTAGGCCGAGTTCAGACATAATTTTATACCCGAAACTTAATTCGGGTCGGGCTCGGGACAAGTTAAGCCCAGCCCATATTCAGTCCGAACCCGAATGCTTATATATTCAATTTAAAAACCCATGAAGCATTAAATTCCCTGTACAGTCGGTACTACCCGAGCATATTAAGTAACCAAGAGTCGCTCCGACGCTCCAACATCTTCTTTCCATAGTTGACTGACAGCCAGCACTAATTCAATGGTCAATATACCCTTTCCCAATTTGGGAGTCCCACTAATACTATTCCAGATTCCCAATCTTCTGTTTCACTTCCTTCCAAACAAAAAAAAAATCTTTTTTTTGCACTAAAGCCCCTAACTAATCGAAGTCGGACGCTCTCCATGGCTCAATCCCAGATTCCCAATCTTCTGTTACATCTATGCTTGTAGTACTAGATGTCCAATTTTTTTTGCATTTTGATTCACTGCAAATCTTAATTGGGCTGGCCCGAACTCGGCCCGAAGCTCGAAAAACAAATTAGGCTGAGTTTGGATTGAATAAAGTGGAAAATGTTTGGTCTGGGTTCGGGCTTGGAAAAGCCGATTCATATACGGACCGAGTTCGGGCAAGGCTTGACCCGACCCAACCCAGCCCGATTGACAGGCCTATTTACTGGTCAATCCGAACAGCCATCCCGAAGTAATGGTTTACTTTACTGGTCAATATAAATAGCAAGAAGCAAATCAGATTTACTAGTCTATTTGGGAGATTTACTTCCCAAATCCGATTTACTAGCCATTAGTTTGCAGGTTTTAAAAACAAAGGATTAGTCGGGATAATTTTTTACTGTGTGGGTGATTTTACTGTAGATACTGAGTGAGGGACAGCTTACTATTCTTTTGTCAATGTTCCAAATGCGTCACTGTATACCAGAAGCTATTTAATTTAACAAAATATTCTACATTAGCAGGTAGGGTGGGTGCTATTTCTCCAAAAAAATAAAAAATAATAAATAAATTATTCGGCTAATTCCCATAAGTTGGGCACGTGGCAAACTCAATGCGGGCATCCGCGTACAGTATCCTGTGCGCCCCCATGCAGAGGGTGGCTTCAACTTCAAGTCGATCGGGACATGGCCACTCGCCAGGCGGGCGATGGACAGGTTGGCAGTGGGCCCATGTGAGGAGACAGTGAGGAGTAATTTGAGCACATGGAATTGGAGAGCGATTTTGTTGGAGCATCACCCTCTCCCTCATTGGTCTATTTTAAGGGCTTTTGGTCATTTCTTGAAATTGACCAATGAAAGGGAGGGTGATGCTCCAACCCCTTCAAGGAGGTTGGAACAAAATCGCTCTCATGGAGTTGAGGACGGTGGGTTTGTCTATGGCCACGACTGCGAACCCATCGGCACCCTAACGGAACAAACGAGGAACCCCATAGGTCTACTCTTAACCACTTCTAGGTTGGGACCCACATTTTATCGATTTAGGGTCAGGAGCGGAGCCAGGATTTTATTGTAGGAATGACAAAATAAAAAATCAAAATTAACTATCAATGATCGGTAAAGTAAAGTATTTATTTTACACTTTTGTAGATGTCAAAACTAAAATAAAAACAAAAATAAACTAAAATACAAAAGAAAGGATCACAACCACTCTTTAAGAGAAGGGTTGCATTAAAAAACAAAAGGATCAATAAAAACTGAAATAAATTCTTAGTTGTAATGTGGGAGAGGTGTTTACGGTTTACCTTCTCTAGCTCAAACGCGGTGCATATGAGCAAAGGAGAGAGCATATCTCTACTGTCTACTGCAAGGGAGAGGAGTTTTTTTAAAAAAAATCAAAAATCAAAACATTAATTTACGGGAGGGATTTACAATCTTTAATTCAAAACACTAATTAATTAAAAATAAAATTTATCAAAACACTGACAATGTATTTCAGATTTGGCTAGGGCTAGGACCTAGAGGCTCATATGGGAAATAAGGGGAGTCAGAGTCGGAGTCTCGAACGAGAGCAAACATGGGCCGTGTCCTAAACGGGAAAGGAGTGGGATTTCAGATTTGGGAGTCTCGAATGATCGGCCGAAAAAAGGAAAGGATAGACTTAGATGAAATGAAAAAAAAAAAGGGGATCTGATTTGTTGATCTCAAATCATGAGTGATTCATGGCTATCTGGCTATCCTAATGTGTGCCTATGTGTCGGTGTGCGAACCTTTGATCACAGATTCACAAAACCATCAAACAATTCTCTTTACAACAGGTGGGGCAGAGGGGGCAAAGTACGGTGTTTTATTTGTGGGGCCGAAATATTTGAACTGGGAGAAAAAAAATTTGCGATTCCATGGGGGGTAATCCCCCCCCCCCCCCCCTCTTCTCCTCGCCTCTTTTTGGCTCCGCCGTTGGTGGGGGTCCTTACTGCTTAGAACATGATATCTCCTAGGAAACACACTATTCCGTTACCTATTAAAGGGAGCCATATGAGTTTCCAATAAAATAAGGAGCCACTTTTTGGAACAAACGTGAAGAAACTCATTTTTTTATATCTTTTGCATATGTGGATAACACTAGGTCTGATGTCTGAACTGATGACTATGATGCGTCGTCACCTTACGTATGGGATGCCTTGTGAACCACTACTCATTTGAAACGATCAATGCGGCTATTAACGGCTTGATAGTTCCACATCGGAGAGGGAGACACCTATAGGCCGCTTAATATATCCACTATCTTCTATCCCCCTCCTAGAGGTAAGCTTTTTGGAGACACGGGGAATTCTATCATAGTTTCAGAACTAGGGTTTATCGTCTTCTGCTCCGAGTGCTCCCCACCAATCGTGCCTTGTCATGCGTGCTCCGCGTTGGAGATCCTAGCCACACGTGCTCCGCATGAGGGGAGTACGTGTTAACGGATAGTTCCACATCGGTGAGGGAGGTACCCATCACTCGCTTCATATATCCTCTGTGGACCTCGCCTAATCTTTTGAGGGAGTCTGCAACGAACAAAGGAGGGATCGGGATCACCACGGCATACTTCGGCCGGGTCCAGAAACCACCAACTCCGCCATTACCGATCTGAGATAGGAGAGTGCTGCACCGTTGAAAAACCGAACACGAAAACCCACCGACCGATGGGGAAAGCCCTATCTACATGGAAGGGAAACGGGGCAAGATCCACCCCCCACAAGCCTTGCCGACCGAAAACCCTGGCCTCTCCGGCTCCACCGGTACCGCCGGTGATAGCCGAAAAGGCAAAGAGAAAGCGAGATATGAAACCCTAACAAAAGGGAAAATAGAGGAGATAGACACTCCGCGTGTCGACCCCCGACTTTGAGTAATCCAAACGTAGGAGGTCTTTGTAGATCCACAATAATAGCAGCTCATGTTAAGAAGCTGCAGACGACATGCAGCTACACACTAATTCTATCACTAGATTGTCTCAAAAGTTTAATTTACAATATGCTCATAAAATAGGTGGCATGACATTATTCAATGTCAACATCAATATGTCGCTTCTCATAGGATTCAAGTAAGCTTCTCCAGGGCTATTTTTATTTTTTTACAACCTCCGATCCTTAAAGACGGACCATGGTGTTTCAACCTTTACATAGATTGTTACTTTCGATGTGCAGATATTATCACCTAAACCCCAATTGTTGTGTATTTGGAGGGGATTAATCTTTACAAGTGAATAATGCATCCATCGATACTCTTATGTTTTTGCTGGGTATAAACTTAAACCACAAAGAATGAAGAGAAGAAGTTTCAAACATAAAAAAACAAAGTACCAGAAGCTCAAGTAAATGCAAGATACCAACAGAATTGGGATAACTTTTTTTTTTGGTAGTACAAACATGGTGGTCATTAGTGAATGACCTGGATGTCCTCCCTTACAAGGGCTGTCAGGAAGACTAGAAAGGCCGTGGTCCAGCAACCTATGATCCCATTAACTCGCGCTTCATTGGCCAGCCAGTTCGTGACTCCATTAGAGGATCAAGGAATCCAATGCACAGAAACCCTGATAACTTGCCCCAGGATTGTAAAAGGAACTAATGAGAGGGCAGAGAGCAACAACACACCTCTTACCAAGGACCAAAGCATCACGCGTCTTAGTCGCATCCGTCAGAACCATCACATTGTTAACCTCCTGCCTCGCCAACATCCAGAATGCTTCAGTTAGAGCCCATAGCTCGATCGGCATGCAAAGAGGATTCCACCCGATACTGAGCTGATGCCGCTGCTCGAACCACTCCAACTCTGGTAGCCATTACCCATGCTCTACTAGCAACCGCATCCTCGGACGTGAAGGACCCATCGGCCCGTAAGATGAAATCAAACACCCGATTCTTCAGAAACGAAGACGCTAACCCTCGAATAAATCGATGACACATATTTATGCCCTCCCTCACCATTGTCTGAATAGTACACCGTCCCAGCCATAAAGTTTATTACACCGGAGTTTCCACAACTGCCATATAAAGACTGCCAACACCTCACTCGGTATTAGGGCCCTACACTTCCAATCCACCGGAGTGCCTACTCGCAGTACCTCCAGCTGAAAAAAAAATCCAGACCCAAGAGATGTTGTAGTGCATGCCAAAACTCAGCAGCCTTCGGACAACTCAAAAAAATATGCAAAATCTTCCACAAAAAGATTTGAATTCAGAGAGGGAGGCGGGGGATGCATAACTTCCACATCTTATTTCCCCACCATTGTGGCTGCTCCACCACCCACCCATCGATATCAGGCCTAAGCTCTTGGAACTGTTTAAGGTATTTTCTAAGGTGGCCCGTTCAAACAATTGGCTTGGGAAAACATTAATCCAACACCACAACACAGAAGTATCTGGTTCCAACTCATACAACATAAATTAGCCATTGAAGCTTATGTTCAAACCTCCTAATTAACTTTCGAATAGCTCCCTTCTCTGCCACTAACCTCTTCTTTCTTTGGAACTTCAATAGAGCAGAATTCATCAGCTTTAATTTATCAATTAAGATTCGTATATTTGGGAGGTGGAGTTCTTTGTTTGGACGGACGGTGCCTTCAAGTCATCGGATGAGGTGGCAAGTGAAGCTTGGATCCTCGCAACTACAGTAGGACAGGTGTGTGTTGTGGCTTCTTTCTGATGTCGGGTACACTCCCCTCTGCAGGAGAAAATTTGGGCTATCAAATTAAGGGGCCCTAGAAGAACTGGATAGAAGGACCCACCAGAGAGTGGTGGTGTTAACTGATGCTGAGAAGGCTCGAGATACCGTTTTGTTTAGCAAATGGTGTACAACGAAAATTGGTCTGCTAATCCAAGATTGTCAGCGGCTTTGGACTGGCATACTAGAAGTAGTGATTCACTGGGTTTCATGAACTACGAATAGAGCGACACACAGGTTGGTGCAAGACGCGAGGCTTCATGGGATGGAAGGTTATTGGGATGGTGTTATTCTTACCTAATCAACTGAAGCAAAGCACCATCGGTGTACCTAGTAAAAAACAATATACGTCAGACATTATATATTATTACTTGCCTAACCGACTAAAGTTTAACACCTTCGGTGTACCTACTAAAAATTATGTATATTCATTAAAAGATTCTTCACCATAGACATTTGTCAACAAATCTTGTCTCAACATTTCTATTCTTGCACAATTAAGAAAAAATATAGTACATATATGAAGCATTTTACAAAGAAATAAATGTATATTAATAAATGAAAGTGACATTTACTACCTTGTTTTAATATGGGACAATTACGTCTGTCATGATCTATTCCTCATTTTCCGCAAACATGACATGAGCACTCCTTAAATTTAGCTTATTCCATCGACGTTTTCTTCCTCCTTTAAATCTCTTTGTGCTGTCTTTGGTTTTTAAACAAAAGGTGGCCGAACAGATACTTGTGACGAAATTGATTTTGGAATGAAACCACTTGTTTCACCATCTTGGGTTGGTGTCAACTTATCCAACCCGTCATAAGTGTTAACTAAAATATCATTTAAAAAATTTACAGCTTCAGCTGAAGATTTTGCTTTAAGCATACACTTATAGAGGTTATTCGACCAATCGGCTGTAGATGTCGGTGATTTTATATTGCAATCCTTACCAATTAACAATACCATCAACAACAAACACATGATTAACCAGTGAATTTATAATCCATCAGTTCAAAACATAATACTAGGCAAAGAGATGATATAGTGATTTTTCATAACTTTAAAATGTGTTTGCAAGAAATTGCCTCAGTTTCAAACTTCCTGCAACTGCATCTTGCTTCACTGTTCTCTTTTTTATACATCACCTCTTTAAAACTTGATTCTATTTCTTTCTTTACGGCATAAGTAATGAAACACGCATCAAGTGATATTGGATTTGCACCATAACACATGCAATCAATATTAATCAACTCCTCTTGAAAAATGTTGAATATATCCCATGTATATATATTTCCAATTTGTTTTCCCATTGAGAAGATAGTCTTTATCGATGACTTACTATTAACAAAAAAATGATCACCTAGCAATTCACGATGCATTGATCTCTTGACTGACATTTCGAAGTTTGTGTAGAATTCAACTAATGTATTAATATTTTTCTTTCCGACATAGTTCGAAAAAAATGAATTTATATTTTTACTACGATGGATTGTCCTACAACCAGCCGTAAATATATATCTATATGTCGGTATCCAATTTTTTTCTTATTTCATACAAATATGCCAACTACTTATTACCTTGTAGTTTGTTTTTATCGATCACCTATTTCCATCCTGTCTCAAACTTATCAAGGGTTTCAGAGTTCGAAATGGAATGCTTGAAAGGTTCTTTAAAATCACGATTTAATGCAGTCGCACCTAATTTCTTTGTAACCTTATTCATTATGTGCCACATACAAAATCTATAATATGTTTCTGACCGGGATCACTTCTGTAATAGCTGCTCACATAGCTGGATCTTGATTGGTGATGATCACAACCATGCAATAGCAAAGATAGCCACCAGACTGATCATCCTCTACTATGCGGAAAAAATAGCATAGGGCTATAACTGCACACTACCACCCCGGTGTGAAACACCACTGCATGTCAACGGCAAAAACAACCCACCAACGACCACAACACACTACCGCTTGCAGACAGAAACCACCTTACATGGCTCACAGGCGAAGAGAAAGAACGGGTAAACAAGAACAACAAACAAACACACAAAAAACCAAAAAATGGACAAAACAAGAACAATGCCACCAACAGCCAACCACAGAGATAATGGAAACATCGCCAACGGCCCCTGACTGCATCAATCCAACAACCGTCGCCATCGTCACTAGGATCAGCTCCCACCAAGTAGAGGGGATCTAAGACCCGAGATCGGAACGTCCGTCGGCGGCGGGCCGAGGTCCAGATCTGCCACACCTATTAAAAATGATCGGAGAATCGAAGATCCACCACCTGAGGCTGTCAATGTCAGCGAAACGAGCAGGGGGAGCCGCGCCGCCCCCGGAGAGATGAGCACAAAACTACGTAGCTGATGGGATCCCCTATCTACAAGGGGAGGAGGGGGGAGCAAAATGCATCACTGGAAAGTGAAGAACCATCAAAGTCCCGGCCTCCCTAGTGTCATTGGTGACATTCGAGGAGACCAGGGAGCCGATCTCTGAAACTCTAGTATGGGGCAAGAGAAAGGGGGAAAAGGGGATCAACGTACAATACTGGACATTTCAAAAATTGAAAGAACCAAACTATGCATTTTCTTTTTGGGACTTACTGTTGATGATGGCATGAGTCAAACCCGCCTCCTCGGGCAAGCCGTGTGCATGACATATCCAGGTATCGTGCACACGACCTGTAGAGGTGGTGCGCATGATTTTTCGATTTTCTCGACACGTCCTTCATCCGAAAGACGAGACTTACTAAAAACTATCATGCACACGACTTTCCCAGGTCGTGCATACAACTATGCCAGGCAACACGGGTCAGCCCAAGTCATACACGTTTTGACTTTTCTTTTGGGGTTTTTTGATAAATATTTTGGAATTGAGCTTATGTAAACCGATTCCATTAATATATAAAAGGGTTTTGGGTTTTGGGAAACACAATTCTACAACATCCTTAGTAGAAGAGGATCATTGTCTTCTTTGAGGGAGATTTGGTAGATCTTTGTGAATCTTCTCATGAAGAAGATGAACCCGAGAGTGGAGCGTACCTCTTGCTCCTCCCCTGGGCCATCGAAGGGCTAGCGAGCGGCATCCACGACGCCGTGTTGGATCACCTCTTTGAGGGTGCTTAGTAACTGATCTCGGAGGAATTCTACTTGACGAAAAACCTAAAGAAAACCCCCTTTTGAAAAAAATGCCTTCGGGTATGGTGGTCGAGCCATAGAGAGCGAGGTCATGTTACGAAGACCGAGACCATGGTGGGACAAATCCCAGGGGAGGAGGTGCAAGGTCGTTGGTAGATCCACGGTGCTACGATGATGCTTGATTTGACAGATCGTGGCTACTGAGTATCTAGATCATGACTTTTGTGGAACCCATGAGGGTTATCTCTACGAAGATTGTCATGTGCGATCCGTTCGGTCATCTGTGGGAGAGAGAGCACACAAGAGGTAAAACATTTTTCTTCATCTATCATCTAGTATGTTTTTGTTCTTTCTTCTTTATTGGTGTTTTCTGGAGGACCGTTGGCACATGTTGGAGGCAGTTTGGTCTCCGTTGATGTGCATTTTTATCTTTTATGATGGAAAGATAGGTGAGAATTTGTTAGAGGGTATGGAGTGTCGTCGGGTGTAATCCCGTTTAGCTCTTCATAGTGGATTTTCTGGAGGAGGTGGTAGCCGAAGAGAGAATGTAGCATCGCTTGGGGTGAAATTCTATAAAATCTCGCGTCCCTTTTATCTGCGATTTTCTGTGTAGTTGTGCCATATTGGATCGGTGTAGTATGGGATGCACCGATAAAATTTGACGTTTCGAGGATCTGTGACGCTGAGCCGCGTATTCTCAACGATCATCGCCCTCTCTCTATGTTGGGCTCCGACTCGTCCGCCGCGCAACACTTACCACACAAACATTTAACGCCTGTTTAGTTCACGGTTTGGCAAGCCAGAGAATGAGATTTTCATTCCCATGGAATGATAAACCTAGGAATGGGACTCCCATTTTCTTGTTTGGTTCACGGTTTTACTAGTGAGGGTTAAAGGGATTTGGGATTTTCATTTCCATATTTGGTTCATTGATTAGGCAAAATCAAAGCCTGAGATCAAGTGAATATCAGAAACAATGAAAGGATAGTTTGACTTTGCCCAAAAATAGCCAGTTTAGAATATGTTTTTTACAAATTTTTGCAGGGTTTCTCTCTCTATGTCTCTCTCTGTCTCTTTGTCTCTCTCTCTCATGAAGAAGGGTAGGATACCTGCAGCCGATGAGCTATGCAAGGGGATTTCCTCCAAACCCTGGAGTGCAACCGCAGGATGTCATTGACCTTCTCTCTCGTCTTCGTCCGACAACCGGTCTGAAGCAGCAAACACAATTTGGACGCGGCCCCAACCTGCAACATCTCCTGCAGAACCGCTCGCGTCGGGGAGAACTTGGAGACCGAATGCAGTATCCTGACGGCGCTCTCGGTCGCCACCTCCGAAACCCTAAGTACCATCCTCGACACCACCGCGATCCCCGCAGCGTGCTCGACCATCTCTGCCCTCCCTTCGGCGCACCCGCACAGCTGATCCAGCACCACCAGCATCAGCTCAGTCGGTCGCCTCTCCGGGTCCTCGAGCAGGAGCTCGATCAGGACCGGCACAGCCCCGGCATCGACGGTTTTGACCCTGTTCCTTCCCCATTGACATAGCCCATTGAGGACCTGCATCGCGGCCTTCATCGCCTGATATGAGATCCGATCTTTCAGTACCTTCACGGTCTCTTTGAAGAGCTCCGCCCTCAGATGCATCAATCGCGCTGGTGCGATCACCGCGACAAGAGATTTGAGCAGCTGAATGGCATAAGCTCGCGACTGGTAGTTGGATCGACGGAGCATGGCCGTCAATGACTCGATGAGGTCTTCGTTCTGTTCAATGAGGTGAAGAAGGCCTTGTTCGGTGATTCGGAGGGAGTAGAGGATGTTGATTGCTTCGTCACTTGCACTAGTAGTGGCCACGTCATCACGAACCTCTTTTCCTTCTTGATCTCCTCCTCCTCTTGAGCTTGCTGAGATGATCGAGGCCAAGAAATCCAGTGCACCGGATGCCTCGACGCACCGCCTGTTCCTCTCGCTCTCCGAAACGATACTCTTGAGCCTGAGGAGGGAGCCCATCTGCGACTGCGGCTGCTTGGCTTCATCGAGGAGCCTGGCGATCTGGGCCTTGCCCACCGGGGGCCTGGGGGTCGGGAACCGCTCGACGCCGCTCGTGGCGTTGGCGGTGCACCATCCCTGGATGAACCGCCGAAGGGTGTGGTTGGGGATGAGGTCGCAGTCCGGCACCGGCTGTTTGGTGACGGGGCAGGTGGTGTGCTTCTCGGAGAACATCCACCGCTCGATGCTGTCGCGGTCGTATGTGATTCCGGTGGGGAGGGTGACGGGGTCTCTCATGATCTCAAGAGAGATTGGGCAGAGGAAGTAAGATGGGACCTCAACTCCTTCCATCTTAGAAATTCAAGAAAGGAAATACAATCGGACACAGAAAGATCGATTTGGGTAAAATTAAAGTGGCCGGAACCGTAGAAGATCGAGCTCAAGAGACGGAGAGGTGGAGGATGAAGGATTTTTGACCTAAAGTTGCAGACTGTGAACTCAAGCTAGCTCTTTGGCTATGTAAGGGAAGGGGGAGGTTTTCTAGAGATGGAGAGGTGGAGGATGTTATTGGGAGTTGAACGAGTGATGGGTTGGGCTTCTTATAGAAAGAGAAGGAATGTGGCTGCTAAGAAGTCAACGCGTGTTTTTTTTTTTGGTGGATAAATTTGTAGTATTTTTGCGAGAGAGGTGATGGCTTCCCGTAGGTAAGGTGGCGGGGATGATTCATCTGAGTCGTCCGATGGCAGGCAACCGGGCATGTGCTGGGCACACAGTCCGGGCTGACGGCTATGGCTTCTTTTCTAGAGGGAAGATATGAGGGCGGGGAAATGTTCAGATGGGAGCCCATTTCGTCGGGCGATATCCTGTTTGAGCTTCGACGACTCTCTCTCTCTCTCTCTCTCTCTCTACACTCTTTTCACGACCCTCTCTCTCTCTATTGATATGTATCTTTCTCTTACTTTTTTTTTTTTGTGAATAAGTGTGTATAGCAGTAGTTCTGCGGGAGAAATGATGGCGTCACGTAGGCCGTCTGATGACAGACACTCCGACATGTGCAGGGCCCTCAGCCCAGGCTGATGGCTATGGCTTCTTTTCTAGATGCCCATTTCGTCGGGCTATTTCCTACTTCAGTCTCAAAGTGGACGACGACTCACTCCGTCTGTCAACACTCTTTTGATGACTCTCTCTCTATATGTATCTTTCTCTCTTTTCTTTTTTTTTTATTATTTTTATTAAAATATTTTTACTGTATTATTAAGTGGAAAACGATTATAGATTGTTGAGATCTAGATATATGCATGGCACCGGGTGAAACCCATGGGCTCCCATCTGAAGAGCCGAGTGATCAAAAGGGTGGAAAAAGATGTTGATGGTTGGACCCCAAATCATAGTGATTCCACAGTCCGTGTCGAATATTTTAAGTCATTTGAACGATAATTGACCCACTTTATCTATTGCATCTGGTTTCCACCGTCCATAGGTGGTAGTCAGTCACCCATGATAGCCGAGTACTAATTAGTACTTTGCTGCTGTTTGGATTCTAAAAGTTATAAAGTAAATGGTAGAAGATTTACTAGTAGTAAAAAAAATTTATTCAGAAAAAGCTAAATAAGATTTTTGATTTACTAGTAAAAGGTTCGGTTGGCCATACCACGTCAGCCAATGGCACAATCGAGAGAGTATCACATGATAGATTCAACTATTTGGGGAGTGACATATGGTTTTGTCGGCCGTCTTCCACCGCTGCCACTGGCCACCACCCCGCCATCCACCACCCCATCGCCCACCACCCCGCCATCCACAACGCCGCCAACCACCACCACCCCGCTGACCACCACCTCATTGCCCACCACCCCAGCGGCCACCACCACCCCATCGCCCCACCACCACACCGGCCATCACCACCCCGTCGCCCACTAGGGGTGCAACTTGGTCCGGGTCAAACCGAGAACCGACCCGACCCGACCGCATTGGGTTGGTTTGGGTCGGTTTGCTAGTTTAAACTGGGTCGGATCCGGTTTCGGTATTAGCAGACCCGACCAAATTCGGTTCGGTTATGGTTATAGATATGTATGACCCGACCCGACCCGACATTACTTAATAACCCTAAAGGGCCTAAACCAGTAAACTCACTGTAAAGTGTAAACCCCAAAGGGCCAACTCGGGTAAAGGCTGCTGCTGTCCCGAGTTCTCCAACGGGCCGGACGGGCGACGCCGCCGACCGCGAGTCTCCCGAGTCCCGACTCCGTGTTCTCCAACGGCGCCGACGGGCAACGCCGCGACGCTGCCGACCCCGAGTCCCTGATTCCCGACTCCCGAGTTCCATTTCTCGGATTTCTCCCCCAAATCGGAGATCCCGCGACCCCGAGTCTCCCGACTCCGCCGGCAGTCGTCTCTCACCACCAAGTGGAGGGCCTGGAGAGTGGAGAGTGGAGGCCCCGAGCATCCCCGTAGACAAGCACCCCATCGAGGTCCGAGGCGAGTGCGAGGCTGAGCCGCTCACCAAAGGGAAGGTAGGGTTTTGATTTTGCTTGATGGCTAAAGCTTTTAGGGTTTCAATTTTGATTTATTCGTGGGTATAAATGGATTGATTTGATGATTTCTAGATTCTGTAATCTGTACTAAAACCCTAATGAATCGATCTCTTTCTGCCCCCATCTCTGTTTCTCCGGTACAGTGGTCCGCCGGTAGTCGCCTCTCGCCACCGCGCTGAGCATCCCAAGGAGGCTGAGTTGCTGACTTGCTGTGCTACAACACCAAAGTGAAGGTAGGGTGGTTACGATTTTGTTTGATGGTTAAATCTTTTAGGATTTCATATGAATGTATCGATCTCTAGATTCTCTACTTAAATCCTAATGAATCAATCTCTCTCTCTCTGAACTCAGTGAATACATTCTCAAATAATTTGATTTTGATTTTCATGCATTCATTCAGTGAATTCATTAATTCTTTGAGAGCCAGGTCTCCCGAGCAATTTTGATCGAAGCTCTGTCTTTGTCGCACTGCAAAGTCTCACATGCGAGTTCACCAAATCGTCCGGACGAGCTCGATCAAAGTTGTCTCTTAATCCAACTGTTTATCTTGCATTTAAGAATCTGATAATTTTATATAAGTCGTTTGATTTTCTTTTTTTTCTTACAGTGTATAATTAGTTTTTTACAATTGATTATATTTCTTTCTCAGATGTCAAGCATGGGGGAGTCAAAGGACATCACCAACAATCCTAGTGCTGAGAATGTTGCTATTGCTGCTTCTGAGGTACAAGAAGTATGTGAACTTCCAAGCCGTAAAAAGTCTTATATCGCCAAATCTGATGTGTGGGATCATTTTACAAAAATAAAGAAGGGGGATGGAAGCAAATCTGAAAGGGCAAAGTGTAACTATTGTAATGTAGATTACAGTAGTGCTAGTACCAACGGGACGAGTACTCTCCGAAAGCATCTAACAAAGTGTCCTAAATACATCTATAGCAATAAAAAACAAAAACTTTTGGCATTACCACTTGCTGGTCAAGGAGGGGATAAAACTATTGGGAGTTAAAAATTTGACCAAGAACTATGCAGGCAGGCTTTAGCTAAGATGATTCTTATAGATGAATTGCCATTTAAGTTTGTGGAGCATGAAGGTTTTAAAAACTTTTGTAACATGTTGCAGCCACAGTTTAAACTAATATCACGTACCACGATCACAAAAGATTGTTTGGGCTTATATGCGAATGAAAGAATGAAATTGCAGGATTTCTTTAGAAAAAATGCTCAGCAAGTTTGTCTTACAACTGATTGTTGGACTTCTATACAGAATATGGGATATATGTGTCTTACAGCTCACTTTATTGATAACGATTGGAAAATGCAGAAAAGGATAATAAACTTTGTTGTAGTTACCAGTCATAGTGGTCAAGCGATTGCCCAAGCAATTGAGTTATGCTTACTTATGTGGGATTTGAAGAAGGTGTGCACAATTACTGTTGATAATGCAAGTTCTAATGATGTGGCCGTGGAGAAACTGAGAAGAAAACTTATGAAAAAAAGTGACAGTCTTATTTTAGATGGTGAGTTTCTGCATATGAGATGTTCTGCACATATTGTGAATCTCATTGTTAAGGATGGGCTAAAGGAAATGAATGACTCAATAAATCGCATTCGTGGGGCAGTGAGGTACATCAGAAGTTCACCGGCAAGGGCATTGCAGTTTAAAAGTTGTATTGAGCAGGAAAGGATTGCATGTAAAAGTGCTCTTGTATTGGATGTTGCTACTCGATGGAATTCAACATATTTTATGTTGGATGCTGCATTGAAATTCCAAAAGGCATTTGAATGCCTTGAAGAGCAAGAATCACAGTTTGAGAAGGAACTTAAGGATGGACCTCCAACTGAGGAGGATTGGGAAAATGCTAAAGCCTTGAATAAGTTTCTAAAATTTTTTTATGATGCTACTAGGCGTTTATCAGGCAGCTTGTACGTGACTTCAAATTCTTATTTTCATAAAGTTTGTGGGATTTTGAGCATTTTATGTAAATGCTTGGAAAGTCAGGACTCTTTTTTGCACAACATGGCAGTGAAGATGAAAGAAAAGTTCGACAAGTATTGGGGAAGCGTCGATAAAATCAATATTTTGTTGTTGATTGCTGTGGTTTTGGATCCTAGATTTAAATTGAAATATGTAAAGTTTTGCTACTCACAAATTTATCCTCCTATAAAAGTTCTTGAAATGGTGGGAAAGGTAAAAGAAGCCATACAACGTATTTTCAATCACTACAAAGATCTAGACTTATCATTTAGTTCACCTCCAATTGACATCATTGAACATGCTAATAAGATGGAACTTGATCAACCATGTGAGGACAGTTGTGTTCAAGTCAAGTTCCTTCATTCTGAATTTCTGAAGCATATAGAAGAAGAAGAGAATATACAATGCAAATCAGAGTTGGATCGATATTTGGAAGAGGGTAATGAGAAAGAAAGCTCAGAGTTTGAAATACTCGTTTGGTGGAAATTGAATAGCCAAAAGTATAAAGTACTTTCGAAAGTGGCACGAGACATTTTGGCGATACCTGTTTCGACAGTTGCTTCAGAGTCCGCTTTTAGTACCGGAGGTCGAGTTCTTGATCAATTTCGGAGCTCATTGACACCAAAGCTAGTGGAGTGCTTGATTTGTGGACAAGATTGGTTAAGGGCTTCACCAACACCTATTGACATTGAAGAAAAGTTAGAAGAGCTTGAGAAAGTTGAATCCGGTAATATTTATATTTTTGTTCTTTTTATTTTGTTTATTTAATCATTATTGTTAGTTTCTTAACTGAATATATTGTCTGTTTTAGGTATCACGGAAGAATTTGGACTTGTTGGATCTTTATGACTTATCATCTCGACTCATTTTTTGAGGTAAATATAAATTATATAATATCTTTATAGACTTGTGTGTTATCCGCTCAACAAAAAAACACCTTTAAGATTTTTGTCCATTCTTTCTAGCAATATTTATTTTGAAACAAAAGGGTTATAATGCTCATACCTTGTAACTGTCTAAGCAGTTTAGACGTCATGAGCTGTAAATTTGGCGATCACTGATTCTATCGTGCTAACCATCGCCAAACACAGGACTCATTCACCTGTATCTGACTATCTGGGTCATTTCTTCTTTATTGTTTGTGGGAACATTTATGTAAATTTAGCTACAACTGTCTTTGAACTCTTGCGGAATTATCAATGGAAATTTGCATTATGTACCTGCAATTCCCCCTCAAAGCATCAATACATATGCGGCTGCACTAGTGTTGATGCTTACATGGCAAATCTTCACACTTAAGTCCACAGATTGTCTTTTGCAAGAATAAAGTTTGCATTAGGGGTGCAAGTCGGTTCGGTTCAATTGTGCAACGGATTTGTTCATAAGTTTTGGCAACAAACATGGATGCTATGAGTCCATAGAACAAGCTGCAGGTATTTTGGTGTAAAGGTAGCCATGAATTATGTACTTTGTTGTAATATTCTATTGGCAATAAAAAAAAAGCTTGCCCACCTCAATCGACTTTAGAACTCGTCACGTTGCTATAGAAATCAGTTCATGCTGTTGATACGAAACCATAAAGTTATAATCGAGCTGAATAATAGTTTGAAATTTTTATTATGACTCCTCGAGGAATCTCAAGTACTGCTACCCCTTCAGGAAAGCCAAGTGTATTTCTAGTAAATTTTTCATCAGACTATTGGGTTTACTGCTTTGATTTCTGCCGCTTATCGTTT
This sequence comes from Chamaelirium japonicum, assembly GCA_947650365.1. NCBI lineage: Eukaryota > Viridiplantae > Streptophyta > Magnoliopsida > Liliales > Melanthiaceae > Chamaelirium > Chamaelirium japonicum. The sequence continues at coordinate 36,366,453 of OX393559.1, forward strand.
CTAAGTATGAATTGGAGGGTTGCTATTGGTTTTTTCATTGTTGTAATTTACCTACTAACGAATGGAGCCGGCTGATTGCAGCGCGCTCATGGCTGTGTTCTACCTCTACAAGCTCGCAACCGGTGGTAATCACATCCCACCTAAGGCTGAGTGAACTTTGTAGCCGAAGACGCTCGGGTGGTCAGCATATTTTGGTCAAGAAATAGGGTGGTGGTATGAATCAAGGTTCTTGGTTTGTAAGATTCATTGTTGTGCTTAGTTTCTGAAGTTTTTTCCCAAACATGGATGCATTAATGTTAAAGGTGGTGGTTTGAATCAAGTGGTTAATACATCACCCGGTAGCGCTGCGGTGGAGGGTATTTGTTTGCTTCAGCACAAGTCCAGTTTTCTTTATCTAGTAAAGATATTATCTAGTGAAAATGCTAATCAGTCAGTCCATTTTTAATGGCACGATCACAACCGTCCATTGCGTTAGCTTTGATTGGTGAATCACACTCACCTTGACCTAGCACGCTAACAGATAGCTACGATCGGGTACCACATCAGGATGTAGGATAGCGTTGCAAAACCAGTTGTGGCATGATAAATAAGTGGAGGGTCCAAATACTTAACAAAAAAATACCATTTGAACATACAAACTGCTGACGAGGCCAGTGGTTCTGTTGCGACGGTGGAGAGACAAAATTTGCTTATGAGAGAGACAAAAATCAGGCTTCGTCTAACCATCCTCAAGTTTACAAACCCAACTTAGAACCGACCCGAACCGACCCGAACTTTTTATGGGTTGGGTTGGGTTGGTTCAATAGGTCAATGGTTTGGTTCTGGGTTGGGAAAGTTGGAACCGACCCTAGGTTGGGTTAGTTTTGGTTTGAGGCTAAACCGAACCGAACCGAACCGACTTGCACCCCTATCGCCCACCACCCTGCCCGCCACCACCCTGCCAGCCAACACCACCCCATCGCCCACCACCCTGTCGTCCACCACCCCACCGGCCACCATCCTTGCCGGCCGCCTTGCACTACCGTCGCCCCGTTGTCGCTCGTCTACCAGCATCCGCCTTCGCTTACCACCGTGCTATCAGTGAGCGGCGACTGGTGGTAACTGGCTGCGGGCGGTGGACGGTGGCCGACGCGGCGGTGACCGGTTTGTCGGTGGTCGGCAGATGGTGGTGGACGACGACGACAACGAGCGATCGATAGATTTATTTTACTGGTCAATCCAAACAGCCATCCATAAATAATGGTTTACTTTACTATTCAATACAAACCGCAAGAAGTAAATTAGATTTATTACTCGATCTGGAAGATTTATTAACCAAATCCGATTTACTAGCCTTTACTTTGCGGGTCTGAAAAACAAATATACCCTAAGAATAAGTTGGGATAATTTTTTTGAACTATGTGGATGATTTTACTGTAGATAATGAGTAAGCATCTCGAGGAAAATATCAACAATATAATTATATGTAAAAAGGATATCCGTGCAGTGCATGACTGTGTAAAATAGAATCGGACAGCTCACTATTCTTTTGTCAATGTTCCAAATGCGTCACTTTATACGTGAAGCTATTTTATTTAGCAAAATATTCTACATCAGCAGGCTGGCGAGCGGAGTCCACGACGCCCTATTGGATTTTCGCTTTGCAGGTGCTTAGTGACTGATCTCGGAGGAATTCTACTTGAAGAAAAATCTAGAGAAGACCCCCTTTTGAAAAAAAAAGTCTTCGGGCATGGTGGCCGAGTCATAGAGAGCGAGGTCATGTTACGGAGACCGAGACCATGGTGGGGCAAATCCGAGGGGAGAAGTGCAAGGTTGTTGGTAGATCCATGGTGTTACGATAATGCTTGATCTGACAGATCGTGGCTACTGAGTATCTAGATCATGGCTTTTGTGGAACCCAAGAGGTTTATCTCTACGGAGATTGCCAAGTGTGATTCGTTCGGTCATCTATGAGAGAGCGAACACATAAAGAGATAGAGCCTTCTTCTTCATCTATCATGTAGTATGTTTTTGTACTTTCTTCTCTATTGGTGTTTTCTGGAGGACAGTTGGTGCATGTTGGAGCCAGTTTGGTCTCCGTTGATGCGCATTGTTATCTTTTATAATGGAAAGATAGGTGAGGATTTGTTAGAGGGTATGTGTCGTCGGGTGTAATCTTGTTTAGCTCTTCATAGTGGATTATCTGGAGGAGGTGGTGTTGGAATTGGATCCGCTTATCAGAGTCGCAGCGGAAGCAAAAGGTAGATCCGAAGATCATACGGTGTATGTTTCATTACAATTAACTCTACAAAATAATCTACATGCAAATCTATAATCTTAGCATATGTGCGGACACCCTAGAAGCATACTACGATCTACGGAAGACATGCATGCATCTAGTTAGGTGTTTAGAATCATCATACCTTTTGGATCTATGATCCGAAGAGAATGGAACGATGATAAACCGCACGTGAATCGCAAGAGAAGCTGTCGGATAGCACCTTGTCCTTTGCGAATTGAGGAATCCTCGAAAACCCATCTCTGAGTGCAAGGATTACGAGCCAACGGAGGAATTCGTTGCGAAGACGATGACTAGCCGTGAGATCTCCTCCTTCTCTTTCTCTCTTCTTCCTTCTCCTTTCTTCCTCCTTCTTCTTCCTTCTTCTTCCTGTAATACCCGGTACGTTTGATTTCAGGGCAGCCCAGTTTTATTATTACTAAATTGATTGATTTGTTTTTTTTCAGTTATGGTTGTCGATGGTATGTGCTTGAACATGAGTTGGACCAGGCAGTGGGCCCCAGGTCCGGGTCGCTAGGCGACACTGGAGGCATGGTGATCGTTACACGAGCATGCGAGCACGTGTAACAAGGCATGGCATGAATGTTTTTGATAATAATAAAAATTAATTAAAATAATAGGTTTTAAGGCGAGTCTGTCAGACTCGTAAGGTTTGTGCACCGGCCCGTCTTGGTGCGATGCGAGCTCGAATACGATCCATGCTTAACTGCGAGTTATACTTGTTTGCTAAGAAAAAAAAAAAAAAATTAAATAAATTAAAAATTAAAAACACCTAAATCTATAACCAAACCCATTATCGTTTCTCACCTTTATCTCTCTTTAATTCCTTTATCTCTCTTTAATCCCACACCTCTTTATCTCTCTTTAATCCCAAACCCAACCTGGCCCCTAATTGTTTCTCTCTCTTTATCTCTCTTTAATTCCTTTATCTCTCTTAAATCCCACACCTCTTTATCTCTCTTTAATCCCAAACCCAACCCCCTAATTGTTTCTCTCTTTATCTCTCTTTAATCCCAAACCCAACCTGGCCCCTAATTGTTTCTCTCTCTTTATCTCTCTTTAATTCCTTTATCTCTCTTAAATCCCACACCTCTTTATCTCTCTTTAATCCCAAACCCAAACCCATAATCGTTTCTCACCTTTATCTCTCTTTAATCTCTTTATCTCTCTTTAATCCCAAACCCAACCTGGCCCCTAATTGTTTCTCTCTCTTTATCTCTCTTTAATTCCTTTATCTCTCTTAAATCCCACACCTCTTTATCTCTCTTTAATCCCAAACCCAAACCCGTAATCGTTTCTCACCTTTATCTCTCTTTAATCTCTTTATCTCTCTTTAATCCCAAACCCAACCCCCTAATTGTTTCTCTCTTTATCTCTCTTTAATCCCAAACCCAACCCCCCTTCTCTCTCTTCTCCTTGTTGCACGATCCGGCCAACTCCATCCCTAGTTTCCCTTCACCTTCATCGCAGCCATGGCCACCAGCCGGCGGGCCGACGGCTGTGCAATCGGCAGATGCTAACCAATCGACAGGTCAGCCCCTCTTCGTTTTCCCTGTTTTCCCTTTGGTCCTGTTGAGACCAGCTCGGCGATTTTTTTTTTATGCCAAAGAGCACAAAGGCATACTAGTAGTAGTGCTCGACGCGGTTTCGACCGTCTACTCAAATTGGTATAATCGAACCATAGTAAGACTATTGTTGTTAGCAATGCCAACTATCCTAGATGACTTAATCGCAATCATCGAGGTCATAAAACCCTTCGACCATGTCGTTTGGGTCAGACAATCTATGACCATTGTTTGCGGATGATGCCCCCATTATTACATCTATTTTTATATGGCATACGAATCATCGTGCTATGAATGGCGGTGGGCCGCTCAGCGACCCATATACGAAACCTTGCCGGTCCCGGAGTTCAACTAGGTGAGACGTAATGGCGGTCGTCAATCCGAGCTCAGGCTCGTGCGACTCGTTTTAATTATAGTAGTAACTGTGTTTTTGTACCTTAGCCAGATGATTTCTCGGGCAAATAACGAATCAAACCTCCAAACCTTGCCTAGACTTGACCTGATCTGTGTCACCATGGTCAAGATGCTGAAGGCTCCTCAAAGCACGATAGCACGCTAGTAGCGGCATCGATGTAAATGCGATCGTTTAGGCATAATAGCTTATATGAGCTGTAGTGTGATTCTTTGCATCGGCAACGCCGACTAACCATGATGCTACCCTTGGCACATCGATTTGCGTGCCAGTAGACCGGCGTTCGATGACACTACCTTAGGCACATCAATTTGCGTGCTGATAGACGGCGTCCGATGATGTATAAATTCCTGACTCGACCAATCAGACCTAAGCCGGTAATATTTTAAGTAGCACTTAATGACCATAGGCCGCTGGTATGTTTGGCAGTTGGTGAGCACGTGGACCGAGTCGGAGGAGGAGCAGAGGGCGCTTAGCAGCATCAGCCCGAGCACACTTTCCAGGTGACACAGCACGCTCTCTTTAATAATTAATAATGTGAATATAGAAATTAAGGGTAGGTGTCCATAACACTGCATGCGGGCCCACCGGGCGTCGTCGCATGTGGTCGAGTGGACCCCGCCTTGCATGCAGAGTCGCGAGTCTAGCTACGCATGCATAAAAAGTTAATAATTTAATAATAATTATTCTATTATTTGCATGGACACCATAGATAGGTATTCCCTTAATTTGAATAAATAAATAAATAAAGAATTATCGGGACCACACTCCTGAGGGGGAGCATGGTAACCCTAGTAAAGGGATTTTGGGCGAGAGTGCTTTATGATATTTAATTTTGATGCTGGGTTGTGAGTGGGTACGAATCCTGGTGTAATCCATCGAAAATGATTAAACACTGTTTAGTTTTCCTTTAATGCCATGTGGTTTGTTAATCGTTGTTAATCTACCTGGTTAGAGGGTAGGGACCCCGTGCGCGCAAGGGTCGTGAACCACCTTGCGCGTACAGCCGAAGTTAAGTAGGTTAGGGGTCACGGGCAAGGGTTGTGGTAAAGCCAATAGGAGGTGCCCTCGAGTAGGGATTGGCCTAGCAGCCCTGTCCCGGGGAGTTGAAGTCCCCATAGTAAAGCAAGTTGGGCGGTAGAGCTCCACCGTGAAAGACGGGAAACCCCTTATGATCATCTGGGTGAATTGTGCATGGAGTTGGTGGATGCACGGCGAGAGAGCTGGCCCTCTACATCGAAATAAAAGGCCCGATAGTAATGCCCGACCGGGGGCAGGTTGAACAAAATATCCGGGGTTCATGTTTGAATGTATAATTGTTTGCTTATTAAATTTGGAATTGTATGACTGTATACACGATGACCTAGTCGGTAGGATTTGCATGTGAATATAGAAATTGCATGGACACATAGGACGGGATTGAGAACATAGCTTGACAATTAGGTTAATCAATAATTTATCTTAAAATTTGGGCGTTGTTAGTTATTAAAATTGTTAGCTTGTCACTAGCCATTTATTTGGCTAATCTCCCAAATGTATTTTTGGGGGCTACTCATTCCCACGAGTAGACTCTTCTGCAGGAGCTGAGGCACAGGAGCAGCAGTAGGAGTCCAACAGTCAGTAGGGTAGCAGCTTATTTTTTTCTATTTATGTCAATCTTAGTAGTGGTACCTTTTTATCGGATGTAATCGAATTGGATTGGAATAAGTTTCTATTAGTTAGTTAGTTTGATAAGTGGTAATGTGCCAGCTGAACTTTCTTTGGGTAGGCCTCTCCTCAAGGCCCCAAGCCTAGGTTAGATCACCACAAAAAAATATAAGACGAATAAGTGACCTAATTTGACAAGCCCAGTAGATAGGACCTCCAGAAAGATGCACCGAGTGTTCAGGAGCGGGTGAGATACTCGGCTCGCCGTCGGAGGCTTGAGCCTCGTGCTCCTTTAGAGGATATTCTGTCAGTATGTTGTGACCCCGTTGGGTAGCATGTACTGAAAGGATACTCCTTTTAAAGGTCGAGTCTGATCTTTTGTTTCTTCCCCTTCTTTCATTTGCTTGTGTGTGAGCGTAGAAAGAGCCCAGTGAGAATCCTAAATTGGCATAGTTAAGTAACCATACCCATAACCCTCTTCCTTTTCTCACCTCATACCCCAGGAATCAGTCTTCAGATTTCTGGGGCGTGACAGCTGGTATCAGAGCCTAGGGATATGTTCCTAGGGGTTAGTTTCTAGGATTAGGAGTTTAAGTCTAGAGTCTAAATAGTTGGTTAGTAGATGGTTGACGTTAGGACTATCTTTTTATTTCAGATGGCGGGTACTAGGAGTGGAAATGGTGCGAGCAACGGAGCAGGATCGTCCTCTGCGTCTGATAGCACGGCGAGGATGATGGAAATGCTCCAGGGGATGGCCACCATGGTCCAGCAGCAGCAGGCTGCTGTTGTGCAGCAGCAGACGGCTGCTCAGCAGCAGGCCGAGCTAGCGCAGGCTGCCCTTGCCCAGGCTCAGGCTCGTCAGCAGGCCGAGGGCGAGCGGCAGGGGAAATTGCTGAAAGACTTCAAGGCGATGGGACCACCGAGCTTCAAGGGCGAGCCAGACCCTATAGAGGCCGATCGATGGTTCCAGCAGACTGAGAAGATACTGAACGCATTGGGCATCACCGACGATAGGAGAGTGACCTTCGCCTCGTACCAGTTTGAGGCTGAGGCAGACTTCTGGTGGCAGACAGTCCAGCGCACCAGAGCAGCAGATCGAGGAGCGATTACATGGCAGGAGTTCGAGGAACTCTTTCGGAAGAAGTTCTTTCCAGTTACCGTGCAGAACCGGATGGAGATGGAGTTTCTGGCGCTATATCAGGGATCTCGTACTGTGACACAGTATGAGGCCAAGTTCTCGGAGCTTGCGAGGTATGCTCCACACCAGGTGGCGACCGACAGCAGGAGAGCCTTGCGCTTTGAGCATGGCTTGAATCCAGTGATCAGAGGTAGGGTTACCCCTTTCTTGGGGCAATCTTATGAGGAGTTGGTCAACCGGTCCCTGGCAGTGGAGCAGGAGTTGAAGGAGTCCCGCGCTATCATGGAGAAGCGGAGTGGCAGCAGTCGCAACGGTCCACCGACTCAGAAGAGGTTTAGGCCTATGGAGACTCGACCCCCGCCGCGCCAGCCTCAGAACTTTCGTGGTCCTCCAGCTCTTGGACCGCCGCGGCGTGGATGTTTTCAGTGCGGTTCATTTGATCATTTGAAGTGGAACTGTCCACAGCTTCGTCGGTAGCCACTCCTACCAGCTCCACCCCAGAGGCCTGCTCTGTTGCCACCACCTGTGCAGCAGCAGAGGCCTCCACAGAGAGCTCAGCAGCAACAGCGTCCTCCCCAGGTACAGCAGCAGAGGTCTTTCCCCCGTCAGGGCGGAGGAGGCAACCAGGCTCAGGGAAGGACGTACATGCTAGTTGGTCAAGACCCAGAGGCTTCTGGGGGAGCGATCGAAGGTAACCCTGAACTTAGAATTTAAATTCGTAGACGTAATGGTGTAGTTGTCATTGCTATTAGTTTTAACTCGTTAGAACTTGTAGCAACCAGTAGCTAGATTGGTTTCTTACATGTTTTCGATAACGCTAGGTACCCTTCCTGTCTTTTCGACCCTTGCTTTCGTTCATTTCGATAGCGGGTCTACTCACTCCTATATCGTCCCTAGTTTTGTCAAGACTTTGGGACTAGAGTCGGTTCCATTGGGTCATACTCTGTCGGTGTTTTCACCGCTCGGGGTAAGTACCGATGTGGACCGGATCTGCCGGGACTGCATCATTCATATTGGAGATAGAGAGCTCTCGGCAAACCTCATCATCCTGGACTTAGGAGGAGTGGACGTATTGCTTGGGATGGATTGGATGTCAGCCTATCACGTTACCCTTGATTGCTTTACTAAGAAGGTCATATTCTCACCTCCGGGGAGCGAGGCATTTTACTTCTTGGGAGACAAGCAGAAGATCTTGTGCCCGGTACCGCTGCAACAGATAACCCTCAGCTTACTAGCGCAGCTACCGAGTAGAGATAAAGATGGGAACCCAGTAGTGCTACCACCGATGGTTCGTGAGTTTCCGGATGTCTTCCCAGATGAGCTTCCAGGCTTGCCTCCACCTCGAGAGGTTGAGTTTGCTATAGATTTGGCACCTGGAGCAGCACCGATCTCGGTTGCTCCATATAGGATGGCTCCTGTGGAGCTAAAGGAGCTGAAGACCCAGTTGGAGGAGTTACTCGATAAAGGCTTCATTCGTCCCAGCACATCTCCTTGGGGAGCCCCAGTTCTTTTTGCTCAAAAGAAGGATGGGACGAAGAGGCTTTGCATCGATTATCGCAAACTGAATAGCATCACGATCAAGAACAAGTACCCTTTGCCGCGAATCGAGGACCTCTTTGATCAGTTGAATGGTGCTTGTTATTTCTCGAAGATTGACCTGAGGACCGGATATCACCAGTTGGCTGTGAGAGCGGAGGATATTCCAAAGACGGCGTTTCGAACACGATATGGGCACTATGAGTTTTTGGTCATGCCCTTCGGTCTAACTAACGCTCCTGCAGCATTCATGGATCTGATGAACCGAGTCTTCAGTATGTTCCTGGATAGATTCGTTGTGGTATTTGTAGACGATGTCCTCATTTACTCCAAGACGGAGGGAGATCATCGGGAGCACCTGAGTGCTGTGTTGCAGACCCTTAGAGACCACCAATTGTATGCCAAGCTCAGTAAGTGTGAGTTTTGGATGCAGGAGGTGAAATTTCTTGGACATGTTGTCTCGCAGGAAGGTATCTCCGTGGATCCATCGAAGATAGAGGCCGTGATGGACTGGGAGCAGCCGAAAAACGTATTCGAGATCAGGAGTTTCTTGGGGCTAGCAGGCTATTATAGACGTTTCGTGGAGGGATTTTCTCGTCTAGCAGCACCTCTCACCCGTCTGACAAAGAAGGGTGTCAGGTTCGAGTGGTCGGAAGATTGTGAGAAGTCCTTCCGGGAATTGAAGCGGCGTCTCACTTCGGCCCCAGTGCTTACGATTCCGGCCAGTGGCAAAGGTTATGTTGTCTTCACCGATGCCTCACAGATGGGGCTTGGAGCTGTATTGATGCAGGATGGTAGGGTGGTAGCCTATGCCTCTAGACAATTGAAGACTCACGAGAGGAACTATCCCACCCATGACTTGGAGTTGGCGGCGGTGGTTTTTGCTTTGAAGATCTGGAGGCATTACCTGTACGGTGAGGAGTTCGATATGTATTGTGATCACAAGAGCCTGCGGTACATCGCGAGTCAGAAGGATCTGAACATGCGTCAGAGGAGGTGGATCGAAGTCTTAAAAGACTTCAACTATTCACTCTTTTACCATCCTGGTAAAGCGAATGTTGTTGCAGATGCATTGAGCCGGAAGTCCTATAGTCATCTTGCTAGATTGGTGACTGATCGACAGGATTTTCTGGCCACGATAGAAGGCTTTGATTTGTGGGTTCAATGGGAGCCCTCTCATACCATGTTGCGCACCATACGAGTGCAGCCCAGCCTACTACAGAAGGTGATTGCAGCACAAAGGTTGGATTCTGAGTTGGAGGAGATTAAAGCACGGTGTGACAGTGGGGAGCTCGTTCCTGACTGGTCAGTTGATGTTGATGGAGGTCTGCGGTTCCAGAGGAGGTTGTGCCTCCCTGCTGATGAAGAGGTTCGAGAGGAGGTATTGTCAGAGGCACATCGATCCAGATTCTCGGTGCACCCTGGCGGCACCAAGATGTATCATGATTTGAGAAGGCAATTCTGGTGGAAGGGCATGAAGCATGACGTGGCCGCCTTTGTGTCTAGATGTTTGACTTGTCAGCAAGTCAAGGCTGAGCACCAGAGACCGGCTGGATTGCTGCAGCCGCTCCCAGTAGCTGAGTGGAAATGGGAGCACATCACGATGGATTTTGTTTCGGGGTTGCTGTTAGGATTGATGTGTTCTAAGCTTGTAAAACTTTATGTTTTGGTCTAATAAAGATTGATAGTTATTAATATATGAGATGCATATAGGTGCGTAACATAGTTACGTGTTCTTTTGAGAACAGAGAGCCATGGTTATATGGTAGTCCACTGAGTTGAAGACTGAGTGGATTGGTCCCGTATAACCTAAATAAGTTCGCAGCTATGATCAGGTTGGTCGCCTCATCATGTTAAGCTGTTGGCGATGACAGTTCATGGGATGTCTTCACCATGGTCATCACCAGGCACAGTGTCTGTGGCTGAACGGAACTAACACGGTGTACAGATCAGTGAGCAGACACTGGTACACTAAGCCGTGTTTCTGCTTAGGGTAAAACGGTCCTAAACCCTGAGGAACCACGACTGATGGACTAACCAGTTGCGTAGTGCTTTGGCGCACCAATGTGTGAGGGTCCATATGCAGTGATCCAAAACCACGGTGTACTGGGTTACCCGGCTGGCGTTGCATTAGCGTGTCACTCCTGCAGGCCATCCACACCCCTGATGGGAGGTGCGTTCCTTGGTGTGACTTACACTGTACCAAACCCAGGCCTGGTGGTCATCAGTTTGACTGTTGACCGGGTTCGATTACTCGACGGGGTAGTCAGAGGTACGATGTATAGGTCAACCTGGAAGGAACCAAGTCATATGATCATTCGAGTCTGACGGTAGTCTTCACCGCTCGAAGTGAATCATGGCATCAAGTGGAGGGACAGCGGGTTTACCACTACTGAGCGGAGAGCAGGGGTATGATGGAGAACATAGTAAGTCTGGGTGAATTGGAGTGCAGCCTGCGTCGCACTCTGGGTGGCTACGCAGGTTAACTCGAGCTCAGAGGATCGATGGTACACTCGGGTAGTGTGTCGATCGAGCTTGAGTTGGAAGCCATGAACCCCGGTCCCTGATGGTTCCACCTTATCAACATTATGTACGGTTCTTGAACCGTCTCCTCGGAACACCATAAGCAGGAGGAAGAAAGAAGTATACGCTCCGTGTGTGCTTGGCACTAGAGCACGGTAGATGCGTAACTACATACGAGTACTAAGGGTTGAGCCCGGGATTAGTACAGAGTCGTATGTAGTAATCCCTAGCCATAAGTGAACTTCGCTGCATAGGTGCGATGCACCGGGGTATGTTGCGAGTTGACTAGTTGACTATGCTAGAGGCACCCTCCGGTGGCCTCAGTTAATAGTAAGTAACTAGTAGATATCACTTAAGTAATGGCCGTTAGGTATCGCACGCTAGAAATGGTCAAAATGAGGCGTCGGGGCGTTTTGGTAAAAAACCTCACTCTGCCGGACCTCACTGTTGGCCGAACCTAGTGGTGGGACACCTCACTAGGGCCGGCCCTATGATGTAGGGATAAGAATCCCTCATCTATAGGGCCGGCCATATGGATAGGGATGGGGCGATAAATCGGTTAAAATCGAGCCCTAAAAAGTGGGAAAACGGATAAATACGCGGAGAGATAAAAGGGAGATAATGGAGAGATAATGAGAGGGGGTTAATATCCCCTTGGATCCTTATCCAAGGGGTGTTGGCCGGCCCTATAAAGGCACCTATGGGCGCCGGCCCCATGCACAAAAAAAACCGAACCCCCTTCTCTCTCATCTCTCGAGTTCTCTCCCGTTTCATCTCCCGTTTCCCGCTTGCTACTTCGTCTTCCTCGCGTGGAGTTCTGAAGAAGGAGAAGGGTCGTTCTTCGGAGGCACTCAGAGATCCGAGAGCGACGTTCCGTGCATCGTGTGAGATCGGGTGAACAAGAAGGCAACATCTCCATTCGTACCGTCGGCATCTTCGCGAACGATCTTCCGTCTCCATCGACAAAGAAGACAATCCTCCGCGGTTAAAAGATCCGTACGAAAGGTATGTGTAATCTAACATATAGATCTAGCGAGCATTATGATTTGCATCCATGCTAGTTAATCATTACGCTAGATTGCCGTTAGGGGTTTTCGATTCTCGTGCATACACATGCACACATATGTAGATTAGTTTCTGTGAAAAATTAAATCGTGTAACGTGCACCATGAACGGTCTTTCGACCGCCAAATCGTTTCCGCTGTGAGCCTCTGACCCGGATTAACTTCCAACAATTGGTATCAGAGCCGCATTAGTGGTGTGCGTTTCACGTTTTTTTTCATGAAACTAACATGTGTGCGCATGATGAATGCGTGAGATCATCGGGGTTCTTACGCTTAGATCATGCATATATATAGATTGTGCTTGTTCTATTAATCATTCTTGCAGGGCGCCGCTATAAAAAATCTAGATCTATGCTTTGTGCTTGCTACCGGGGGTCGGACCCCGAGTTAGCAATTGTCTGGATTTGCTTTCTGTGTGTGGATATGTAATTGAGCCATAGATTGGGCGAGCGATGGGGTTTGTCCATCCTCGGTTTCCCATGGCCCTTTTTTTCAAGGTGTGTTTTCTTTTCTTTCTAGGAAATTGTGTACGACCGAGCACTTGCTCGTAGCGTACTAGACTTTTTCAGTTACAGATCGAGAAGAAAGACGTGCCAAAGAAATCCACCATCGGGAGCGGAAGCGGAACCCTGGAGGATGAAGACGATCCGGCAAAGTGTTCGCAAGCGCGACGGAGGAGCCGGACCGAGGAACCTTGCGAAGAAAGCTAGAGGCCTGCGCTGTGCTAATTAGGTTCAGGGGTCGGACCCTGAACTTAATTCAGTTTTTTATGGTTGCTTTCTTTAATCAGTTCTTTATGCTTCATATCGAACCCCGATGAGATAATATGATTATCAGTTTTCAGAGGGATGCCCTTCCCCTCCGGTCCAAGCGACTGTTTGAGGTTAGGATCCCGCTAGATGACGCCTATTATTTAGTTGACTTTTGATGTTAGTGGGATCCCATCACATATGGTTATGCCACCATTAGGAGAGCACCCGACTAGTCGGGTGTGCCTATTTGGCCAGCATCGAAATCAAAGATGAGATGGAGATCCATTGAACATCAATTGTCAAATCTATAAGCGAGGCGCCATGACTAGTGGGAGTCCTTTCCAGTGAGTCTGACTCTAGGATTAGCTCCAGAGCATTAGCGTGATAACCAATTTTGCAAAGCATCGATACTCTTGGAATATGTAATGTGACCCTTGAATGGAGAAATCCACTTGAGGCAGGGACTATGATATTCCGAGAGTGATTAATGCTAGGCGAAAGGTTTGAACGCTAGTGGGAGCATGGTGTGACCAGGGTCTAGTATTTAGGAGGTCGCTACCTTTGCATTTGCATAAATTCATACTCGCAAAATAACCCTTAGAATTATAAGGGATGCAAGAGAGGACTTTTAAAAGATCCTCTGGCCTCCACGGCCAGTCATTTTGTGTTTGGGTGGGGATGCATAACTTCACACCCCCTAGGGTGGGAGCTGTGTGTTTCCATGCCAAATTACTTAATGACCTCCCTGTGGATATGGCGATTACGGGGCCAGGAGAGAAGGGCTTTTCATCCCACCCTAGTGGGGGCCGCATGAACTCCCGTGTCGTAATTGCTTAGGCTCGTGGGTAAGCATCCTAAGTACACGTGAGGTATTCGTTGCGAAGACAACGGTGATCACGTGGTACTGGCCGAAAGATAACCATGGTCCATCACAGCCCTTAGTTGGCAGATTTGGATAGGGTCAAGGAAAAGGCCCATGTGAGCGGATTGACGCTGTATGATGCCCCCTAGGGCAGGTACAGTCGATTCCGAGATCTTACATACATGGTTAATTGATCCATGGTAATGACTTCGCTTGAGGGTAGCGTCGACATATGGATATAATTAGCTTGTTTTAAAAATCCATAAAATAAGTTTTTAATGCATACTCATTATTCAATCTTTATTTTCAGATGACTAAGTTAGACCCCCTGTCCGCTATCCTAAATGACCACAAACTTACCGGTCCCAACTATGAGGACTGGAAGCGCAACCTGTACCTGGTCCTAAGGATTGGTAAACATATGACAGCCCTTAATGACCCTGAGCCAGATTTGCCAGGACCCAATGCCACAGAGGCACAGTTAAAGGCATTCACTGACTGGAAGGAATCCAATGAGATATGTAAATGCTATATTATAGCATCCTTGCAAACAACTCTGCAGAAGCAAGTCGAGGAGATGCCCGACGCTTCTGACATGATGTTGTATTTGAAGGAGATGTTTGAAGGTCACAATCGCGTTACGCGATACCTTACCATCAAGAAACTCGTCGGCACTAAGATGTCCAATGGGACGCTGGTTCGGGAACACATGATGAAAATGTTTGGGTTCCAGAACGAACTAGCTACCATGGACATTGTGCTAGAAGGCGAGGTGATGACAGACATCTTCCTCTCGTCACTGTCTGGAGCCTTTGAAGGCTTTGTCACCAACTTTAATTTGAACAAGTTGGCTATGACAAATGCAGAGCTTCTGGGAGCTCTCCAGGCAGCTGAGGATGGCTTCAAGCAGAAGGGCGAAGCACTTCACGTGCAACGCAGATCCTTCAAGAAGCCTGGTAAACCTCAGGGCAAGAAACATAAAAGGAAACCTAAGTCATTGCCTGTGCAGGACTCTGCTGGAGCCTCTGGGTCTGGAGAATCAAAGAAACCGGGCACGAAGTGCTTCCGGTGTGGCCAGAAGGGTCATTGGAAGAAGGACTGCAAGAAGCCTCAGAATGCTGGTGAAGGTAATCTACAACTCTTAGTTGTTGAATCATTTCTTTCAAGTAATAGTACTTTTGCTAGTTGGATTGTGGATTCTGGATCCACTAACCATGCCTGTAACTCTCTTCAGGGGTTTCGGGAAAGCAGAAGATTGCTTGATGGAGAAGTGACCCTGAGCATGGGAACTGAGGCCGTGGCTGCTGCTGAAGCTATTGGAGATGTTAATCTTAGTTTTTCGAATAATAAGACTTTGACACTTAGAGATGTCTTTTATGTACCGTCCTTGCGACGTAACTTAATTTCTGTTTCTTCTTTAGTTAATAAAGGTTATTCAGTTTATTTTGATGCTTCTGGTGTGTCGTTTAAACTGAATGGAACTTTTATAATAAGAGGAATGGTTCAGAATCATCTCTATGTTGTGAGTCCTAAATTTGAAAAGGATAACATAATAACTTCAGCATTTAATGTTAATTCATCTAAGCGTAAGAATCCATCGGAAAATTTAACCCACCTGTGGCACTTACGACTTGGGCATATTGCCTTAGATAGGATCCATAGAATGGTGAAGGCCGGGCTTCTGGAAACAGATCCTACGGAGATCCTTCCCACCTGTGAATCCTGCCTGGAAGGCAAGATGACCAAGAGGTCCTTTAAAGGCAAAGGAGTAAGAGCCACTGAGGTATTAGAGTTAATCCATTCGGATGTATGTGGACCCATGAACGTCAAGGCGATAGGAGGCCATGAGTATTTCATCACATTCATTGATGATTACTCAAGATATGGTTACATTTACCTGATGCATCGGAAGTCGGAATCCTTTGACATGTTCAAAGAGTTCAGGGCTGAAGTAGAAAAGCAGACAGGTAAATATATAAAAACCCTTCGATCTGATCGAGGAGGTGAATACCTATCTGACGAGTTCCTAGGGTATATGGTGGAGCATGGGATAAAAACCCAGTTAACTGCTCCAGGTACCCCACAACAGAATGGAGTTTCCGAGAGAAGGAATCGAACCTTGTTGGACATGGTTCGTAGCATGATGAGTTACGCCAGTTTACCAATGACCTTTTGGGGATATGCCCTACAAACAGCAGTTTATATTCTGAATCACGTTCCGTCTAAGTCAGTGCCTCTGACCCCTAGAGAACTGTGGTCAAAGCGAAAGCCATTGATACAGCATTTCAGAATATGGGGATGCCCTGCACATGTGCGAAGGGATAAGAGGGAAAAGATGGAAACTAAAACCAGAGTATGCTTATTTGTAGGGTATTCCAAGGAGACCAAAGGTGGTCTATTTTATGATCCTGAGGAAAAGAAAGTGATCGTTTCTACGAATGCCTATTTCCTAGAACAGGATTATATTGTGGACCACAAACCTACTAGTAAGGTAGTTCTGGATGAACTGCTAGGTACTAGCTCAGATAGCGCATCCAAAAGCATAGTGGGAACTGACATTACAGATAATAATATACCAGATACTGTAGAACCTGTTAATCCTGTAACACCACCACTACCTCGTCGCAGTGGGAGAAACATCAGAGCTCCTGACAGATACTATGGAGAAACCTTATTGGTTGATCCAGAGTGTCAGGAGGATGACCCACTGAGCTACGATGAGGCAGTAGGAGCTTCTGACAGCTCTGACTGGCAAAAGGCTATGGAGGTAGAAATTGAATCAATGTCCCATAACGCAGTCTGGACTCTTGTTACACCATCATCCAATATTAAACCTATTGGGTGTAAGTGGGTGTATAAGAAGAAGAGAGGATCCGATGGTACAATAGAGACTTATAAAGCTAGATTAGTTGCCAAGGGTTACACCCAGAGAGAAGGGATCGACTTTGACGAAACCTTCTCGCCGGTAGCTATGATAAAGTCTATTCGGATCCTCCTATCCATTGCAGCCCATTATGACTGGGAGATCTGGCAAATGGATGTCAAGACAGCATTCCTTAATGGAAATTTGGAAGAAGACATTTATATGATTCAGCCACCAGGCTTTGAGTCAGAGGGTCAGGAACATCTAGTTTGCAAGTTGCAGAAGTCCATTTATGGACTAAAGCAAGCATCTAGAAGTTGGAACATCCGTTTTGATCAGGCAATCCAGTCATATGGATTTACTCAAAACGAGGATGAACCATGTGTATACAAGAGGACTGATAAGACCACAGTAGTATATTTGATACTTTACGTAGACGATATTCTGCTCATTGGAAATGATGTAGGAACATTGTCAACGGTAAAGGTCTGGTTGTCAACACAGTTCGATATGAAAGACCTAGGTGAAGCGAGTTATGTTTTGGGGATCAAGGTAACACGTGATCGCCAGAACAGGATTCTCTCGCTGTCACAGGCTGCGTATATAGATAAGGTTATGGCTAGATTTGACATGCAAAACTCCAAGAAGGGTTTTGTGCCATTTAGACATGGCATAAAACTGTCTAAGGATCAATGTCCTAAGACACCTGAGGAGAGAACAGAAATGCAGAAGATACCTTATGCCTCGGCATTGGGTAGTCTAATGTATGCTATGCATTGTACAAGGCCAGATATCTGTTTCGCAGTAGGCATGATGGGTCGGTTTCAGTCGAATCCGGGTCCAGATCACTGGACAGCTGTGAAGTGTATACTCAAGTACCTTCGTAGAACAAGGGACTATGAGTTGGTTTACACTGGACAAGAACTGACGCCGATTGGATATACAGATTCTGACTTTATGTCAGATTTGGAATCCAGGAAGTCGACATCAGGTTTTGTGTTTATGCTAGGAGGAGGAGCGGTTAGTTGGCAGAGTGTGAAGCAGAAATGCATCGCAGACTCTACCACAGAGGCTGAGTACGTTGCAGCGTGCGAGGCAGCCAAAGAGGCGGTATGGCTCAAGAAATTCCTTACGGATTTAGGGTGCGTACCAGAGGCCCAGTTACCTATTGTGCTTTACTGCGACAATAGTGGGGCGGTAGCACAAGCAAAGGAGCCAAGACATCACCAAAAGGGGAAGCACATCGAGCGCAAGTTCCACTTGATTCGGCAGTTTCAAAAGCAAGGGCGAGTAGCGGTGACACAGATTGCATCTACAGATAATGTTGCTGATCCTTTCACAAAGGCAATACCTACCAAGGCATTCGAGCGACATGTGGACGCGATGGGAGTCAAAACCGTTTTGCTTCGCTAGACCAAGTGGGAGATTGTTAGGATTGATGTGTTCTAAGCTTGTAAAACTTTATGTTTTGGTCTAATAAAGATTGATAGTTATTAATATATGAGATGCATATAGGTGCGTAACATAGTTACGTGTTCTTTTGAGAACAGAGAGCCATGGTTATATGGTAGTCCACTGAGTTGAAGACTGAGTGGATTGGTCCCGTATAACCTAAATAAGTTCGCAGCTATGATCAGGTTGGTCGCCTCATCATGTTAAGCTGTTGGCGATGACAGTTCATGGGATGTCTTCACCATGGTCATCACCAGGCACAGTGTCTGTGGCTGAACGGAACTAACACGGTGTACAGATCAGTGAGCAGACACTGGTACACTAAGCCGTGTTTCTGCTTAGGGTAAAACGGTCCTAAACCCTGAGGAACCACGACTGATGGACTAACCAGTTGCGTGGTGCTTTGGCGCACCAATGTGTGAGGGTCCATATGCAGTGATCCAAAACCACGGTGTACTGGGTTACCCGGCTGGCGTTGCATTAGCGTGTCACTCCTGCAGGCCATCCACACCCCTGATGGGAGGTGCGTTCCTTGGTGTGACTTACACTGTACCAAACCCAGGCCTGGTGGTCATCAGTTTGACTGTTGACCGGGTTCGATTACTCGACGGGGTAATCAGAGGTACGATGTATAGGTCAACCTGGAAGGAACCAAGTCATATGATCATTCGAGTCTGACGGTAGTCTTCACCGCTCGAAGTGAATCATGGCATCAAGTGGAGGGACAGCGGGTTTACCACTACTGAGCGGAGAGCAGGGGTATGATGGAGAACATAGTAAGTCTGGGTGAATTGGAGTGCAGCCTGCGTCGCACTCTGGGTGGCTACGCAGGTTAACTCGAGCTCAGAGGATCGATGGTACACTCGGGTAGTGTGTCGATCGAGCTTGAGTTGGAAGCCATGAACCCCGGTCCCTGATGGTTCCACCTTATCAACATTATGTACGGTTCTTGAACCGTCTCCTCGGAACACCATAAGCAGGAGGAAGAAAGAAGTATACGCTCCGTGTGTGCTTGGCACTAGAGCACGGTAGATGCGTAACTACATACGAGTACTAAGGGTTGAGCCCGGGATTAGTACAGAGTCGTATGTAGTAATCCCTAGCCATAAGTGAACTTCGCTGCATAGGTGCGATGCACCGGGGTATGTTGCGAGTTGACTAGTTGACTATGCTAGAGGCACCCTCCGGTGGCCTCAGTTAATAGTAAGTAACTAGTAGATATCACTTAAGTAATGGCCGTTAGGTATCGCACGCTAGAAATGGTCAAAATGAGGCGTCGGGGCGTTTTGGTAAAAAACCTCACTCTGCCGGACCTCACTGTTGGCCGAACCTAGTGGTGGGACACCTCACTAGGGCCGGCCCTATGATGTAGGGATAAGAATCCCTCATCTATAGGGCCGACCATATGGATAGGGATGGGGCGATAAATCGGTTAAAATCGAGCCCTAAAAAGTGGGAAAACGGATAAATACGCGGAGAGATAAAAGGGAGATAATGGAGAGATAATGAGAGGGGGTTAATATCCCCTTGGATCCTTATCCAAGGGGTGTTGGCCGGCCCTATAAAGGCACCTATGGGCGCCGGCCCCATGCACAAAAAAAACCGAACCCCCTTCTCTCTCATCTCTCGAGTTCTCTCCCGTTTCATCTCCCGTTTCCCGCTTGCTACTTCGTCTTCCTCGCGTGGAGTTCTGAAGAAGGAGAAGGGTCGTTCTTCGGAGGCACTCAGAGATCCGAGAGCGACGTTCCGTGCATCGTGTGAGATCGGGTGAACAAGAAGGCAACATCTCCATTCGTACCGTCGGCATCTTCGCGAACGATCTTCCGTCTCCATCGACAAAGAAGACAATCCTCCGCGGTTAAAAGATCCGTACGAAAGGTATGTGTAATCTAACATATAGATCTAGCGAGCATTATGATTTGCATCCATGCTAGTTAATCATTACGCTAGATTGCCGTTAGGGGTTTTCGATTCTCGTGCATACACATGCACACATATGTAGATTAGTTTCTGTGAAAAATTAAATCGTGTAACGTGCACCATGAACGGTCTTTCGACCGCCAAATCGTTTCCGCTGTGAGCCTCTGACCCGGATTAACTTCCAACAGTTGCCTCTGACCCGGAACAAACATGACTCAATTTGGGTGGTCGTGGACCGACTGACGAAGTCGGCACACTTTCTTCCGGTGCGAACAACGATGACATCCATCGACCGAGCGAAGTTATATGTGAGGGAAATTGTCAAGCTGCACGGAGTTCCAGTTTCCATTGTCTCGGATCGAGATCCTCGGTTTGTTTCTCACTTTTGGGAGAGCCTGCAGACAGCTTTGGGGACGGAGCTCAGTTTTAGCACTGCGTTTCACCCACAGACGGATGGCCAGTCAGAGCGGACGATTCAGATTTTGGAGGATATGTTGCGGGCTTGCACAGTAGATTTTGGAGGCAGTTTGGAGGAGCACCTACCTCTTGTAGAGTTCGCCTACAATAATAGTCACCAAGCTAGCATCGGCATGGCCCCCTATGAAGCTTTGTACGGGAGGCCATGTCGGTCACCTCTTTGTTGGGCAGAGGTAGGAGAGCGGAGTCTCTTGGGGCCAGAGCTTGTTCAGGAGACGACTGAGAAGATCCAGCTGATTAGAGAGCGACTTAGAGCGGCGCAGAGTCGACAGAAGAGCTACGCAGATGTGCGTCGACGCCCGCTCGAGTTTACTGTCGGAGACCATGTCTTCCTGAAGGTTTCCCCTCGGCGAGGCATCACGAGGTTTGGGAAGAAAGGAAAGTTGGCTCCGAGGTTCATAGGTCCCTTCGAGATTTTAGAGAGAGTTGGCGAGGTGGCATATCGTCTGGCACTGCCCCCGCAGCTCTCTAGCGTCCATGGTGTCTTTCACGTGTCGATGCTTCGGAGGTATGAGCCAGACCCGTCACACGTGTTAGATTGGCAGGATCTGACCCTTAGTTCAGATGCATCCTATGAGGAGCGACCGGTCAGGATTTTGGCTAGTGAGAATCGAGTGCTTCGTACAAAGACCATCCCCATGGTGAAGGTGCAGTGGCAGCACTGTAGTGAGGAGGAGGCTACATGGGAGCTCGAGTCAGCGATGCGGTCCCAATACTCTTCTTTGTTCGATGATTAGTGTTAGTTAATTTTCGGGACGAAAATTTTAATAAGGTGGGTAGGATGTAATACCCGGTACGTTTGATTTCAGGGCAGCCCAGTTTTATTATTACTAAATTGATTGATTTGTTTTTTTTCAGTTATGGTTGTCGATGGTATGTGCTTGAACATGAGTTGGACCGGGCAGTGGGCCCCAGGTCCGGGTCGCTAGGCGACACTGGAGGCATGGTGATCGTTACACGAGCATGCGAGCACGTGTAACAAGGCATGGCATGAATGTTTTTGATAATAATAAAAATTAATTAAAATAATAGGTTTTAAGGCGAGTCTGTCAGACTCGTAAGGTTTGTGCACCGGCCCGTCTTGGTGCGATGCGAGCTCGAATACGATCCATGCTTAACTGCGAGTTATACTTGTTTGCTAAGAAAAAAAAAAAAAAAAAATTAAATAAATTAAAAATTAAAAACACCTAAATCTATAACCAAACCCATTATCGTTTCTCACCTTTATCTCTCTTTAATTCCTTTATCTCTCTTTAATCCCACACCTCTTTATCTCTCTTTAATCCCAAACCCAACCTGGCCCCTAATTGTTTCTCTCTCTTTATCTCTCTTTAATTCCTTTATCTCTCTTAAATCCCACACCTCTTTATCTCTCTTTAATCCCAAACCCAACCCCCTAATTGTTTCTCTCTTTATCTCTCTTTAATCCCAAACCCAACCTGGCCCCTAATTGTTTCTCTCTCTTTATCTCTCTTTAATTCCTTTATCTCTCTTAAATCCCACACCTCTTTATCTCTCTTTAATCCCAAACCCAAACCCATAATCGTTTCTCACCTTTATCTCTCTTTAATCTCTTTATCTCTCTTTAATCCCAAACCCAACCTGGCCCCTAATTGTTTCTCTCTCTTTATCTCTCTTTAATTCCTTTATCTCTCTTAAATCCCACACCTCTTTATCTCTCTTTAATCCCAAACCCAAACCCGTAATCGTTTCTCACCTTTATCTCTCTTTAATCTCTTTATCTCTCTTTAATCCCAAACCCAACCCCCTAATTGTTTCTCTCTTTATCTCTCTTTAATCCCAAACCCAACCCCCCTTCTCTCTCTTCTCCTTGTTGCACGATCCGGCCAACTCCATCCCTAGTTTCCCTTCACCTTCATCGCAGCCATGGCCACCAGCCGGCGGGCCGACGGCTGTGCAATCGGCAGATGCTAACCAATCGACAGGTCAGCCCCTCTTCGTTTTCCCTGTTTTCCCTTTGGTCCTGTTGAGACCAGCTCGGCGATTTTTTTTTTATGCCAAAGAGCACAAAGGCATACTAGTAGTAGTGCTCGACGCGGTTTCGACCGTCTACTCAAATTGGTATAATCGAACCATAGTAAGACTATTGTTGTTAGCAATGCCAACTATCCTAGATGACTTAATCGCAATCATCGAGGTCATAAAACCCTTCGACCATGTCGTTTGGGTCAGACAATCTATGACCATTGTTTGCGGATGATGCCCCCATTATTACATCTATTTTTATATGGCATACGAATCATCGTGCTATGAATGGCGGTGGGCCGCTCAGCGACCCATATACGAAACCTTGCCGGTCCCGGAGTTCAACTAGGTGAGACGTAATGGCGGTCGTCAATCCGAGCTCAGGCTCGTGCGACTCGTTTTAATTATAGTAGTAACTGTGTTTTTGTACCTTAGCCAGATGATTTCTCGGGCAAATAACGAATCAAACCTCCAAACCTTGCCTAGACTTGACCTGATCTGTGTCACCATGGTCAAGATGCTGAAGGCTCCTCAAAGCACGATAGCACGCTAGTAGCGGCATCGATGTAAATGCGATCGTTTAGGCATAATAGCTTATATGAGCTGTAGTGTGATTCTTTGCATCGGCAACGCCGACTAACCATGATGCTACCCTTGGCACATCGATTTACGTGCCAGTAGACCGGCGTTCGATGACACTACCTTAGGCACATCAATTTGCGTGCTGATAGACGGCGTCCGATGACGTATAAATTCCTGACTCGACCAATCAGACCTAAGCCGGTAATATTTTAAGTAGCACTTAATGACCATAGGCCGCTGGTATGTTTGGCAGTTGGTGAGCACGTGGACCGAGTCGGAGGAGGAGCAGAGGGCGCTTAGCAGCATCAGCCCGAGCACACTTTCCAGGTGACACAGCACGCTCTCTTTAATAATTAATAATGTGAATATAGAAATTAAGGGTAGGTGTCCATAACACTGCATGCGGGCCCACCGGGCGTCGTCGCATGTGGTCGAGTGGACCCCGCCTTGCATGCAGAGTCGCGAGTCTAGCTACGCATGCATAAAAAGTTAATAATTTAATAATAATTATTCTATTGTTTGCATGGACACCATAGATAGGTATTCCCTTAATTTGAATAAATAAATAAATAAAGAATTATCGGGACCACACTCCTGAGGGGGAGCATGGTAACCCTAGTAAAAGGATTTTGGGCGAGAGTGCTTTATGATATTTAATTTTGATGCTGGGTTGTGAGTGGGTACGAATCCTGGTGTAATCCATCGAAAATGATTAAACACTGTTTAGTTTTCCTTTAATGCCATGTGGTTTGTTAATCGTTGTTAATCTACCTGGTTAGAGGGTAGGGACCCCGTGCGCGCAAGGGTCGTGAACCACCTTGCGCGTACAGCCGAAGTTAAGTAGGTTAGGGGTCACGGGCAAGGGTTGTGGTAAAGCCAATAGGAGGTGCCCTCGAGTAGGGATTGGCCTAGCAGCCCTGTCCCGGGGAGTTGAAGTCCCCATAGTAAAGCAAGTTGGGCGGTAGAGCTCCACCGTGAAAGACGGGAAACCCCTTATGATCATCTGGGTGAATTGTGCATGGAGTTGGTGGATGCACGGCGAGAGAGCTGGCCCTCTACATCGAAATAAAAGGCCCGATAGTAATGCCCGACCGGGGGCAGGTTGAACAAAATATCCGGGGTTCATGTTTGAATGTATAATTGTTTGCTTATTAAATTTGGAATTGTATGACTGTATACACGATGACCTAGTCGGTAGGATTTGCATGTGAATATAGAAATTGCATGGACACATAGGACGGGATTGAGAACATAGCTTGACAATTAGGTTAATCAATAATTTATCTTAAAATTTGGGCGTTGTTAGTTATTAAAATTGTTAGCTTGTCACTAGCCATTTATTTGGCTAATCTCCCAAATGTATTTTTGGGGGCTACTCATTCCCACGAGTAGACTCTTCTGCAGGAGCTGAGGCACAGGAGCAGCAGTAGGAGTCCAACAGTCAGTAGGGTAGCAGCTTATTTTTTTCTATTTATGTCAATCTTAGTAGTGGTACCTTTTTATCGGATGTAATCGAATTGGATTGGAATAAGTTTCTATTAGTTAGTTAGTTTGATAAGTGGTAATGTGCCAGCTGAACTTTCTTTGGGTAGGCCTCTCCTCAAGGCCCCAAGCCTAGGTTAGATCACCACAAAAAAATATAAGACGAATAAGTGACCTAATTTGACAAGCCCAGTAGATAGGACCTCCAGAAAGATGCACCGAGTGTTCAGGAGCGGGTGAGATACTCGGCTCGCCGTCGGAGGCTTGAGCCTCGTGCTCCTTTAGAGGATATTCTGTCAGTATGTTGTGACCCCGTTGGGTAGCATGTACTGAAAGGATACTCCTTTTAAAGGTCGAGTCTGATCTTTTGTTTCTTCCCCTTCTTTCATTTGCTTGTGTGTGAGCGTAGAAAGAGCCCAGTGAGAATCCTAAATTGGCATAGTTAAGTAACCATACCCATAACCCTCTTCCTTTTCTCACCTCATACCCCAGGAATCAGTCTTCAGATTTCTGGGGCGTGACACTTCCTCTTTCTTCCTTGGCCGAAACTACAAAGAGGAGGAGAGGGGGGAGGTTCGGATTTTCTGAAAAAGGGAGGCACTAAGGCCGGCCCTCCCTCTCCCTATTACTCTTATAAAGCCGGTCCTCTATTGCTTCAAGGAAACTAGGGCCGACCCCTAGTAGATAAGGATAAGAGGGGGGCGGTTTTTAGGGTTTCAGGTGTCTATCGTGAAGCATGGACGAAAACACCCTTCACAAAAAGTGAAACACTGCGAGAGAGATTGAGTGAGGTGCGCTACTCGGAATCGAGTTCCGTCAGCGCATATGAGCTACTAGAATTATTCCGCTCATTCTAAGATCCATATTCAATATATTCTGAGCTATATTTTAGTATTTATCAAAATACCCCTACGGCCCGTAACACATATGAATTAGGTTCTTAGGCTCCGAGCTTGCGCTCCATCGCGTTACTTCGCATCCAACGTATCCAACCAGGTCGGAGAACAATTCCTATACGCAACAACAGGGTGGAACCTTCAGGGTTCGGGATCTTTATATCCAACCGGATCCCTAATTAACTGTTCCGGTGACACACCGAAAGTTCCGTTAATCAGCCCTAATCCGATTAACCCACGTAGCCACCCAGAGTGCGACACGAGTTGAACTCTAGTGATCCTAAACTTATGTTACTCCCTCGTAACCATGTTCTCTACTATACTCCGATAATCCTCAATCCCTCCTATTACTGGTGCCATGATACAACTCGGGCGGTGGGGAGCACCGTCAGATCCCGATCGATCATCTGACTAGGGTTTGATGACTTGTCATCTATAACACCACACACCTTCCAGTGCTATGCCTAGCATCCGGAACATCGTCAGTCATACTGATAACCACCATGCCTGGGTTAACTGTGTGGATAGATTGACTCATCAAAACGTACCCATCCAATACTGGACGTCGGATAACCTGTAGGGATTACATGTCACTCAAGCGCCAGCTGGGTAACCCAACGTGGTATTTGACTATGGAAGGTCCGCACACGTTGGCACATCAAAGCACCACACAACTGGTTTGGCCCAGTGTACATGGTCCCTCAGGGTTAAGGACAGATTATCTATATTAGTAAGACGGTTTATGCACTAGTGTCTGAATCACTGAACTGTGCACTGTCTTGGTTCCTGTTCAACACGATCATCGTGCTTGGTCAGGTGAATGGGAATCCCACGTTCCCGTAGTGGAGACTTCACCACATCCTCTACCTGCCAACAGCTTGTTCTCGGTGAAGCGACCGACATCACCTAAGCTGTGAACTAGTTCTAGGTCTACACACAACTGGTCTACTGGGTCTCTCAAGCATGGATCCACCACGCGCCTCAGTGGCCTACTGTGTTCCCTAGGGTCCTTTATTATATGTGTATTAACATATACCATAGTAGTATTCTAATTAAAGCAATAACCAAAGGCATCTTTATTAATGTTAATACAGAAAATCCACGCTAAGGACACACGAGCTACAACAGGTGGTACGTAGCCGAAGAGAGAACGTAGCCCCGCTTGGGGTGAAACTCTATAAAATCCTATGTCCATTTTGTCTGCAATTTTCTGTGTGTTTGTACCATATTGGATTGGTGCAGTATGGGATGCACCGATAAAATATGACGTTTCGGGGATCTACGGCGCTAGCTGGATCGCGTATTCTCAACGATCTTCTTCCCTTCTATATGTCGGGCTCCGACTCATCCGCCACGCAAGTCTTGCCACACAAACATTTAGCGCCTGTTTGGTTCACGATGTGGAAAGCCTAAGAATGGGATTTCCATTCCCATGGAATGAGAAACCTAGGAATGGGGCTCCTATTTCCATGTTTGATTCACGGTTTTGCAAGTGAGGGTTAAAGGAGTTTGGGATTTTCATTTTTATTTCCATATTTGGCTCATTGATTAGGCAAAATCAAACCATGAGAATCCCAAGCAAAACCCAGAGACGGAGGAGAGCTTTGATTGGGATTTGCAAATAAAATAATCCATCTACATGGAAGCAGCCAGATCAAGTGAGTATCAGAAACAACGAAAGGATCGGTTGACTTTGTCCAAAAATAGCCAGTTTAGAATATATTTTTACAATTTTTGGCAGGATCAATGCCAAATACATTGAAACCTCTCTCTCTCTCTCTCTCTCTCTCTCTCTCTCTCTCTCATGAAGAAGGGTAGGATACCTGCAGCCGATGAGCTATGCAAGGGGAGTTCCTCCAAACCCTAGAGTGCAACCGCAGGATGTCATTGACCTTCTCTCTCGTCTTCGTCCGACAACCCGTCTGAAGCAGCAAACACAATTTGGACACGGCCCCAACCTGCAACATCTCCTGCAGAACCGCCCGCGTCGCCGAGAACTTGGAGACCGAATGCAGTATCCTGACGGCGCTCTCGGTCGCCACCTCCGAAACCCTAAGTACCATCCTCGACACCACCGCCATCCCCGCAGCGTGCCCGACCATCTCTGCCCTCCCTTCGGCGCACCCGCACAGCTGATCCAGCACCACCAGCATCATCTCAGTCGGTCGCCTCTCCGGGTCCTCGAGCAGGAGCTCGATCAGGACCGGCACAGCCCCGGCATCGACGGTTTTGACCCTGTTCCTTCCCCATGGACATAGCCCATTGAGGACCTGCATCGCGGCCTTCATCGCCTGATATGAGATCCGGTCTTTCAGTACCTTCACGGTGTCTTTGAAGAGCTCCGCCCTCAGATGCATCAATCGCGCCGGTGCAATCACCGCGATAAGAGATTTGAGCAGCTGAATGGCATAAGCTCGCGACTGGTAGTTGGATCGACGGAGCATGGCCGTCAATGACTCGATGAGGTCTTCGTTCTGTTCAATGAGGTGAAGAAGGCCTTGTTCGGTGATTCGGAGGGAGTAGAGGATGTTGATTGCTTCGTCACTTGCACTAGTAGTGGCCACGTCATCACGAACCTCTTTTCCTTCTTGATCTCCTCCTCCTCTTGAGCTTGCTGAGATGATCGAGGCCAAGAAATCCAGTGCACCGGATGCCTCGACGCACCGCCTGTTCCTCTCGCTCTCCGAAACGATACTCTTGAGCCTGAGGAGGGAGCCCATCTGCGACTGCGGCTGCTTGGCTTCATCGAGGAGCCTGGCGATCTGGGCCTTGCCCACCGGGGGCCTGGGGGTCGTGAACCGCTCGACGCCGCTCGTGGCGTTGGCGGTGCACCATGCCTGGATGAACCGCCGAAGGGTGTGGTTGGGGATGAGGTCGCAGTCCGGCACCGGCTGTTGGGTGACGGGGCAGGTGGTGTGCTTCTCGGAGAACATCCACCGCTCGATGCTGTCGCGGTCGTATGTGATTCCGGTGGGGAGGGTGACGGGGTCTCTCATGATCTCAAGAGAGATTGGGCAGAGGAAGTAAGATGGGACCTCAACTCCTTCCATCTTAGAAATTCAAGAAAGGAAATACAATCAGACCCAGAAAGATCGATTTGGGTAAAATTAAAGTGGCCGGAACCCTAGAAGATCGAGCTCGATCAAGAGACGGAGAGGTGGAGGATGAAGGATTTTTGACCTAAAGTTGCAGACTGTGAACTCAAGCTAGCTCTTTGACTATATAAGGGAAGGGGGAGGTTTTCTAGAGATCGAGAGGTGGAGGATGTTATTGGGAGTTGAACGAGTGATGAGTTGGGCTTCTTATAGAAATGGAAGGAATGTGGCTGGTATGAAGTCAACGCGTGTTTTTTTTTTGGGTGGATAAATTTGTAGTATTTTTGCGAGAGAGGTGATGGTTTCCCGTAGGTAAGGTGGCGGGGATGATTCATCTGAGTCGTCCGATGGCAGGCAGCCGGGCATGTGCTGGGCACACAGTCCGGGCTGATGGTTATGGCTTCTTTTCTAGAGGGAAGATATGTGGGCGGGGAAATGTTCAGATGGGAGCCCATTTCGTCGGGCGATATCCTGTTTGAGCTTCGACGACTCTCTCTCTCTCTACACTCTTTTCACGACCCTCTCTCTCTATTGATATGTATCTTTCTCTTACTATTTTTGTTTTTGAATAAATGTGTATAGCAGTACTTCTGCGGGAGAAATGATGGCGTCACGTAGGCCGTCTGATGACAGACACTCCGACATGTGCAGGGCCCTCAGCCCAGGCTGATGGCTATGGCTTCTTTTCTAGATGCCCATTTCGTCGGGCTATTTCCTACTTGAGTTTCAAAGTGGACGACGACTCACTCCCTCTGTCAACACTCTTTTGATGACTCTCTCTCTATATGTATCTTTCTCTCTCCATTCTTCTTTTTTATTATTTTTATTAAAATAATTTTACTGTATTATTAAGCGGAAAACAATTATAGATTGTTGAGATCTAGATATATGCATGGCACCGGGTGAAACCCATGGGCTCCCATCTGAAGAGCCGAGTGATCAAAAGGGTAGAAAAAGATGTTGATGGTTGGACCCCAAATCATAGCGATTCCACAGTCCGTGTCGAATATTTTAAGTCATTTGAACGATAATTAACCCACTTTATCTATTGCATCTGGTTTCCACCATCCATAGGTGGTAGTCAGTCACCCATGATAGCCGAGTACTAATTAGTACTTTGCTGCTGTTTGGATTCTAAAAGTTATAAAGTAAATGGTAAAAGATTTACTATTAGTAAAAAAAATTTATTTAGAAAAAGCCAAATAAGATTTTTGATTTACTAGTAAAAGGTTCAGTTGACCATACCACGTCAGCCAATGGCACATTTGAGAGAGTATCACATGATAGATCCAACTATTTGGGGAGTGACATATGGTTTTGTCGGCCGTCTTCCACCGCTGCATGCCACTGGCCACCACCCCGCCATCCACCACCCCATCGCCCACCACCCCGCCGTCCACAACCCCGCCAACCACCACCACCCCGCCGACCACCACCTCATTGCCCACCACCCCAGCGGCCACCACCACCCCATCGCCCCACCACCCCACCGGTCGCCACCACCCTGCCCGCCACCACCCTGCCAGCCAACACCACCCCATCCCCCACCTCCCTGCCGTCCACCACCCCACCGGCCACCATCCTTGCCGGCCACCTTGCACTACCGTCGCCCCGTTGTCGCTCGTCTACCACCATCCACCTTCGCTTACCACCGTGCTATCAGTGAGCGGCGACTGGTGGTAACTGGCGGCGGGCGGTGGACGGTGGCCGACGCGGCGGTGACCGGTTTGTCGGTGGTCGGCAGATGATGGTGGACGACGACGACAACGAGCGATCAATAGATTTATTTTACTGGTCAATCCAAACAGCCATCCAGAAATAATGGTTTACTTTACTATTCAATACAAACCGCAAGAAGTAAATTAGATTTATTACTCGATTTGGGAGATTTACTAACCAAATCCGATTTACTAGCCTTTACTTTGCGGGTCTGAAAAACAAACATACCCTAAGAATAAGTCGGGATAATTTTTTTGAACTATGTGGATGATTTTACTGTAGATACTGAGTAAGCATCTAGAGAAAAATATCAACAATATAATTATATGTAAAAAGGATATCCGTGCAGTGCATGACTGTGTAAAATAGAATCGGACAGCTCACTATTCTTTTGTCAATGTTCTAAATGCGTCACTTTATACGTGAAGCTATTTTATTTAGCAAAATATTTTACATTAGCAGGTGGGGGTGGGGTGTATTTCTCCCCAAAAAAAAAAAAATAATAAATAAAATATTCGACTTTGCGTAAGTTTGGCACGTGGCAAACACGATGCGGGCATCCGCGTACAGTATCCAATGCGCCCCTGTGCAGAGGGTGACTTCAAGTCGATCGGGACAAAGCCACTAGCGCATGTGAGGAGACAGTGAGGAGTAATTTGAGCACGTGGAATTGGAAAGCGATTTTGTTGGAGCATCACCCTCTCCCTCATTGGTCTATTTCAAGGGCTTTTGGTCATTTCTTGAAATTGGCCAATGATAGGGAGGGTGATGCTCCAACCTCTTAAAATCGTTCTCATGGAGTTTTGGACAGTGTTGGTTTGCCGATGGCCACGACCGCGAACCCACCGGCACCCTATCAAGTCTGTGATTTGGAACGGAACAAACGAGAAACCCCATAGGTCTACTCTTATCCACTTCTAGGTTGGGACCCACATTTTACCGAGAGGAATAAGGTGTCAGGTGCGGAGCTAGGATTTTTTTTGAAAGAATGACAAAATAAAAAATCAAAATTAACTACCAATGATTGATAAAGTAAAATATTTATTTTACACTATTGTAGAGGTAAAAACTAAAAAAAAAACTGATATAAACTAAAATACAAATGAAAGGATCACAACCACTGTTTAAGAGAAGGGTTGCATTAAAAAAAACGATTAATACAAATTGAAATAAACTCTTAGTTGTAATGTGGGAGAGGTGTTTACGGTTTATCTTCTCCAGCTCAAACACGGCGCATATAAGGTAGAGATCTAGAGGAGAGCAAATCTCTACTGCCTACTGCAAGGGAGAGGAATTTAAAAAAAAAAATCAAAACATTAATTTACGGAAATGATTTACAATATCTAATTCAAAACAAAAATTAATCAACAGACAAATTAATTAAAAATAAAATTTATCAAAACACTGATAATGTATTTCTATTTTCTTTTATGTGCCGTGCTCTCGTAGCCTCATAGATTGTCCGGGGGATCCACCTCCTCTAGTCCTATGCGATTCGCGCACCACAACCTTGAGATCCAAGGAAATGGAGATGGAAAACGAAGACGAGAAGAGGTTAAGACTGAGACCACTTCCACGGCTCGTCGTTGACTCGAGAGAGAAAAGGAGGGCAAAAGAAAGAAAGCTAGGGCTAGGGCCTAGAGGCTCATATGGGAAATAAGGGGAGTCAGAGTCGGAGTCTCAAACGAGAATGAACGTGGGCCGTGTCTTAAACGAGAAAGGATTGGGATTTCAGATTTGGGAGTCTCAAATGATCATGGCCGAAAAAGGAAAGGATACACTTAGATGGAATGAAAAAAAATAAGGGAATCTGATTTGTTGATCTCAAATCACGAGTGATTCATGGCTATCTGGCTATCCTAATGTGTGTCTATGTGCCGGTGTGCGAACCTTTGAATACAGATTCACAAAACCATCAAACAGTTCTCTTTACAACAGGTGGGTCAGAGGGGGCAAAGTATGGTGTTTTGTTTGTGGGGCCCAAATATTTGAAATGGGAGAAAAAAAATTTGCGATTCCATGGGGGTTATCTCATTCCAACTTAGCTTGGGAAAACATTAATCCTACACCACAACATAGAAGTATCTCGTTCCAACTTACACAATATAAATTAATTAGCAATTGAAGCTTATGTTCAGACCTCCTAATTAACTTTCGAATAGCTCTCTTCTCTGCCACCAACCTCTTCTTTCTTTGGAACTTCAATAGAGCAGGATTCATCAGCTTTAATTTATCTCAATCAAGATTCGTATATTAGGGAGGTGGAGTTCATTGTTTGGATGGACGGTGGCTTCAAGTTATCGGACGAGGTGGCAAGAGGAGCTTGGATCCTCGCGTCTATAGCAGGACTGGTTTGTGCTGCGGCTTCTTTCTGGTGTCAGGTACACTCCCCGCTGCAAGAGAAAATTTGGGCTATCAAATTAAGGGGCCCTAGAAGTACTGGATAGAAGGACCCACATAGAATGGTAATGTTAATTGATGCTATGAAGACTCGAGATACCGTTTTGTTTGGCAAATGTTGTACAACGAAAATTGGTCCGCTAATCCAAGATTGTCAACAGCTTTGGATTGGCATACCAGAAGTAGTTATTCACTCGGTTTCATGAACTGCGAATAGAGCGATGCACAGGTTGGTGCAAGACGCGAGGCTTCATGGGGTGGAAGGTTATTGGGGTGGTGTTATTCTTACCTAATCGATTGAAGCAAAGCACCTTCAGTGTACCTACTAAAAAACAATATACGTCAGACATTATATATTATTACTTACCTAGTCGACTAAATCAAAACACCTTCGGTGTATCTACTAAAAAATATGTACATTCATTAAAAAAATTTTCACCATAGACATTTGCCAACAAATCTTTTGTCTCGACATTTTCATTCCTGCACAATTAAGAAAAAGTATAGTACATATATGAAGCATTTTACAAAGAAATAAATATATATTAATAAATAAAAGTTAATTTATTACCTTTGTTTTAATATGGGACAATTACGTCTGTCATGATCTATTCCTTGTTTTCCACAAACATGACATGACTACTCCTTAAATTTAGCTTGTTTTATCGAAATTTTCATTCCTCCTTTAAATATCTTCCTATTGTCTTTGGTTTTTGAAACATAAGGAGGCTGTACAGATCGATACTTGTGACGAAATTGATTTCGGAATAAAACTGTTTCACCATCTAGGGTTAGTGTCAACTTTTTCCAACCCTTCATAAGCATTAACTAACATATCATTAAAAAAATTTACAGCTTCAGTTGAAGATTTTGCTTTAAGGATACACTTATAGAGGTTATTCGACCAATCGACTGTAGATGTCGGTGATTTTATATTGTATCCTTACCAAGTTTAATACCATCAACAACAAACACATGATTATGCAATTCATTTATAATCCGTCTATTCAAAATATAATACCCTGGCAAAGAGATGATATAATGATTTCTCAGAACTAATAAAATGTGTTTGCAAGGAATTCCCTCAGTTTCAAACTTCTTGCAACTGCATCTTGCTTCATTGTTCTCTTTTTATATATCACCTCTTTAAAACTTGATTCTATTTCTTTCTTTATGGCATAAGTAATGAAACACGCATCAAGTGATATTGGATTTGCACAATAACACATGATATCAATATTAATCAACTCCTCCTGAAAAATATTAAATATATCCCGTGTATATATGTATTTCCCATTTGTTTTTCCATTGAGAAGATAGTATTTATCGATGATTTACTATTAAGAAAGAAATGATCACCTAGTAATTCATGGTGTATCAATCTCTTGACTGACATTTCAAAATTTGTGTAGAATTCAACTAATGCATTTTTCTTTCCGACATAGTTCACAAAAAGTGAATTTAGACTTTCACTACGATGGATTGTCTTACGACCTGCTATAAATATATCTCTATATACCGGTATCAATTTTTTTTTCGTATTTCATACAAAGATGCCAACTACTTGTTACCTTGTAGTTTGTTTTATCGATCACCTCTTTCTATCCTGTCTCAAACTTATCAGGCATTTCAGCATTCCAAATGTAATGCTTGAAAGGTTTTTTAAAATCACTATTCAATGCAGTCGTACCTAATTTCTTTGTAACCTTATTTATTATGTGCCACATACAAAATCGATAATATGTTTCTGGCCGGAATCACTTCTGTAATAGCTGCTCTCATAGCTGGATTTTGATCAATGATGATCACAGCTAGGCAATAGCAAAGACAGCAACCAGACTGATCATCCTCTACTATGTGGAAAAACTGGCATAGGGCCATAATTGCACACTACTGCCCGCCGATGGCAAAAATCGCCCACCAGCGACCACAACACACTACCGCTTGCAGATAGAAACCATCTCACACCGCTCACTGATGGAGAGGAAGAAAGAGTAAACAAGAACAACAAACAAACATACAAAAAACCAAAAAATGGACAAAACAAGAACAATGCCACCAGCAACCCGAAACAAATCGATAATGGAAACATCACCGACGACCCCTGACTGCATTAATCCAACAAACATCGTCATCGCTATTGGGATCAGCTCCCACCAAGTAAAGGAAGGGATCTAAGACCCAAGATCAGAACGTCCATCGTTGGCGGGCCGAGGTCCAAATCTGCCACACTCATCGAAAATGATCGGAGAATCGAAGATCTGCCACCCCGAGGCCGTCGATGTCGGTGAAACGAGTAGGGGAAGCCGCGCCGCCCCCAGAGAGATGACCACAAAACTGCATAGCTGATGGGATCCCCTATCTACAAGGGGAGGGGGAGTAAAATCCATCATCGGAAAGCGAAGAACCATCGACTTCCCGGCCGCCCTAGTGTCATTGGTGACATTCGAGGAGACCAGGGAGTCAATCTTCGAAACCCTAGTCCGGGGCAAGGGAAAGGGGGAAAAGAGGGTCAACTTACAATACTCGACATTTCAAAAATTGAAAGAACTAAACTATGCATTTTCTTTTTGGGACTTACTGTTGATGATGACTCGAGTCAAACCCGCTTCCTCGGGCAAGTCGTGTTCATGATATGTCTAGCTATCATGTGCACGACCTGTAGAGGTGGTGTGCATGACTTTTTGATTTTCTCGACGCGTCCTTCATCCGAAAGACGAGACTTAATGCAAACAGTCATGTGCACGACTTTTCCAGGTCGTGTGTACGACTGTGCCAGGCAGCACGGGTCAACCCAAGTCATACACTGTTTGACTTTCCTTTTGGGTCTGTTTGAGAAAATTTTTGGAATTGAGCTTATGTAAATCGATTCTCTTTATAGAAAATAGGGTTTAGGGTTTTGGGAAACACAATTCTAAAAAATCCTTAGTGGAAGAGGATAATGTCTTCTTTAAGAGAGACTTGGAGGATCTTTGTGAAGCTTCTCACAAAGAAAATGAACCCGAGGGAGGAGCGTACCTTGCTCCTTCCCTGAGCCCTCGAAAGGCTGGCGAGCGGAGTCCACGACGCCCTATTGGATTTTCGCTTTGCAGGTGCTTATTGACTGATCTCGGAGGAATTCTACTTGAAGAAAAATCTAGAGAAGTCCCCCTTTTGAAAAAAAAAGTCTTCGGGCATGGTGGCCGAGTCATAGAGAGCGAGGTCATGTTACGGAGACCGAGACCATGGTGGGGCAAATCCGAGGGGAGGAGTGCAAGGTTGTTGGTAGATCCATGGTGTTACGATAATGCTTGATCTGACAGATCGTGGCTACTGAGTATCTAGATCATGGCTTTTG
The DNA here is from genome assembly GCA_947650365.1 of Chamaelirium japonicum. Taxonomy (NCBI): domain Eukaryota; kingdom Viridiplantae; phylum Streptophyta; class Magnoliopsida; order Liliales; family Melanthiaceae; genus Chamaelirium; species Chamaelirium japonicum. Next base: position 36,402,439 of record OX393559.1, read on the forward strand.
TGGAACCCAAGAGGTTTATCTCTACGGAGATTGCCATGTGTGATTCGTTCGGTCATCTATGAGAGAGCGAACACATAAAGAGATAGAGCCTTCTTCTTCATCTATCATGTAGTATGTTTTTGTACTTTCTTCTTTATTGGTGTTTTCTGGAGGACAGTTGGTGCATGTTGGAGCCAGTTTGGTCTCCGTTGATGCGCATTGTTATCTTTTATAATGGAAAGATAGGTGAGGATTTGTTAGAGGGTATGTGTCGTCGGGTGTAATCTTGTTTAGCTCTTCATAGTGGATTATCTGGAGGAGGTGGTGTTGGAATTGGATCCGCTTATCAGAGTCGCAGCGGAAGCAAAAGGTAGATCCGAAGATCATACGGTGTATGTTTCATTACAATTAATTCTATAAAATAATCTACATGCAAATCTATAATCTTAGCATATGTGCGGACACCCTAGAAGCATACTACGATCTACGGAAGACATGCATGCATCTAGTTAGGTGTTTAGAATCATCATACCTTTTGGATCTATGATCCGAAGAGAATGGAACGATGATAAACCGCACGTGAATCGCAAGAGAAGCTGTCGTATAGCACCTTGTCCTTTGCGAATTGAGGAATCCTCGAAAACCCATCTCTGAGTGCAAGGATTACGAGCCGACGGAGGAATTCGTTGCGAAGACGATGGCTAGCCGTGAGATCTCCTCCTTCTCTTTCTCTCTTCTTCCTTCTCCTTCCTTCCTCCTTCTTCTTCCTTCTTCTTCCTCTTTCTTCCTTGGCCGAAACTACAAAGAGGAGGAGAGGGGGGAGGTTCGGATTTTCTGAAAAGGGGAGGCACTAAGGCCGGCCCTCCCTCTCCCTATTACTCTTATAAAGCCGGTCCTCTATTGCTTCAAGGAAACTAGGGCCGGCCCCTAGTAGATAAGGATAAGAGGGGGGTGGTTTTTAGGGTTTCAGGTGTCTATCTTGAAGCATGGACGAAAACGCCCTTCACAAAAAGTGAAACACTGCGAGAGAGATTGAGTGAGGTGCGCTACTCGGAATCGAGTTCCGTCAGTGCCTATGAGCTCCTGGAATCATTCCGCTCATTCTAAGATCCATATTCAATATATTCTGAGCTATATTTTAGTATTTATCAAAATACCCCTACCGCCCGTAACACATATGAATTAGGTTCTTAGGCTCCGAGCTTGTGCTCCATTGCGTTACTTCGCATCTAACGTATCCAACCAGGTTGGAGAACAATTCCTATATGCAACAACAGGGTGGAACCTTCAGGGTTCGGGATCTTTATATCCAACCGGATCCCTGATTACACTACAAGAAAGAGGGTCTTTACCGACGGACATTTTTATCACCGTCGGTAATAATACACTTTTTACCGACGGTGATAATAATATCCGTCGGTATTATAACTTCAATATTTTAAATTTTTTTTGCACATTTATTACCGACGGTCAAATAGTATTCGTCGGTACAAATATTTATACCGACGGTACATATATGTACCATCGGTAATATACTTTATACCGACGGCTACATAAAGACCGTCGGTAAAAGGTCACGACGATTCTCAGGGGAAAAACCAAGCCTCTGGGAAAAAATGGAACCCTGAGTTCCGTCGGAGATTTTTACCGACGGACTTTATATGTCCGTCGGTATAACTAATTATACCGACGGATCTTTTATGGCCGTCGGTAAGATACCGACGGTAATTAAATATCCGTCGGTAAAATTGTCCCGACGAAACTCAGGGTAAAAACCGAGCCTCTGGAAAAAAAATGGAACCCAAACCCTGAGTTTCGTCGGGACATTATACCGACGGATATTTAATTACTGTCGGTATTCTGCCGACGGACTTATAATATCCGTCGATAAAAAGGTATTATCGTCGTCGAGTTTTACCGACGGAAATTATTATGCCGTCGGTAATAAGTATTATCACCGACGGAAGTTAAAATGTCCGTCGGTAAAAACCCTGTTTAATAACAGTTTCAGCGATCCACCCCTCTATTGTGTTTCGATCTAAACCCCTCCCCCGCCCCTCTCTCTCTCTCTCTCTCAATCTCCCCCCCTCCCCGGCCACCCTCCCCCCCTCCCCGGCCTCCCCCCCCTCCCCGGCCACCCTCCCCCCCTCCCCGGCCTCCCCCCCCTCCCCGGCCTCCCTCCCCCCCTCCGGCCGGCCGGCCACCCCTCCCCTCTCGTGCGCGCCGGCGAGCTCCGCCTCCTCCTCCTCCTGTGGACTCCGGTGAGCTCCTCTCGTGCGCGCCGGCGAGCTCCTCCTCCTCCTCCTCCCCCCGGTGAGCTCCTCCTCCTTGAATGCATATTCTTACACTGATTTCACTTCAAGATTCTTGCTTGTGGATGTGAGACAGTAAATGGAGATTCCCACGTGGAATCATGGAAAAAATTCCTCCCTAGTCCTTATAATTCACTTTATTGAATCCAAGGGCGGATTTGTTGATCTGATTTCCAACAAGCAAGGTTTAAAACCGGGTATTGGTCATGTTATTGGCCCGGGGTATAGTTGACTCGGTATTGGTCGGTTAGGTCTTGACCGATTTCAGCCATTTTCTTATAAAATATCAAAAATAAAAAATTTATGAACCCAACCGATACAGCTTGGCCATATCGACAGATACGCGGTTAGCTTGGCCAATACGCGATAAGACTCGATATCGCCCGATGCAGCTTGATATTGGTCGATATGAACCAAGTATTGGTATCGGCTGGTGACTTAGTTCGGGCCGAACAAAACTGAGTCATACCGGCCGGTACGACATGGGTATCGGTCGAGTTTTGAAACCATGCCCTCGAGATCACTCCAAGTTCTAAATCTCTTGTTGGACATGATTAACATATCAATAAGTGCAAATAATTGTCTCTAATATTAATGCATGTGCTAAGCAACCCAATTCAGCATCTTCACCATTTTTTATTGTCAGTCTAGATTAATGTACCCATATCAGCCTTTGTCACTCATCTTCGCCTCTTCGCCTTCGCCTCCAATCGGACTCCTAAATAGAGCAAGAGTAAAACCGTCACTATGATGCTAATACTATAACTAGATCCAAAGAAGGTGATGTTGCTGGAGATATAAATAGTTCATAGGAAAATTAGATTTAAAGGTTTATTTCCTTTTTCTACATATAACATTTCTTTCTTCTAAAAATGATGGAATAACCAATTAAAATAAGGACTTTAATTTTCTTATTGCATAGTTTTTACATTTTCTAGATTTGTTTTTTACGTACACTTGTTCTTGTATTTATTATTTTCAGATATTTTTTACCGAATTCCAGCATGTAGGAAGATATAGGATTCTTTAAGGGGAAGAGGAGTTAGTAGTCACAAAACTCCTGCATTTCTTTCCTTGTGGGAAGAAGTTCGTAGTCACAAAACTATCAGCAGTTCGAAGTTGGAATTATTCCGTATTTCGGACTTGCGAGCGGGTTCTAATTGGATATTTGACCAATTTACGCTCCGATTCACCGATTTAGAGTCTAAGTGTTGGAAAATCATAAGTTAGCGTGTTTCGGATATGAAATAGGTTTGGATTCGATCCGATCGTCATCGGATCGGCATCCGATAATTCGAACTTGGAATTATTCCGTATTTCGGACTTGCGAGCGGGTTCTAATTGGATATTTGACCAAATTACGCTCCGATTCACCGATTTAGAGTCTAAGTGTTGGATAATCATAACTTAGCGTGTTTCGGATATGAAATAGGTTTGGATTCGATCCGATCGTCATCGGATCGGCATCCGATAATTCGAACTTGGAATTATATTCCGTATTTCGGACTTGCGAGCGGGTTCTAATTGGATATTTGACCAATTTACGATCCGATTAACCGATTTAGAGTCTAACTGTTTCATATTGTTTCATATTGTTTCATATTGCGAGCGGGTTCATATTGTTTCATATTGTTTCATATGTAAATCATACTGTTTCATATGTAAATTAAACTGTTTCATATTATTTCATATGTAAATCTTACTGTTTCATATGTAAATTAAATTGTTTCAGATGGCATCACGGTCATATGTTCGTAGAGGCAGAGGCAGGGGTGGGGTAGCTCGGAGCGCTCCGACTGCCACCCCAGGGTCCGAGGCTGAGCCGTCCGGATCTGGTAGTGCTGTTCCTCTCTCCACACCAGCTCCTGCTGTGGTCGCAGCCTCCGGAGCTTCGAGCAGTGCTCAGCACTCGGCTACAGCGTCTACGCCCACAGGTAATGTTTAGATCTAAAGTTTTATACATGTTGTAAATACTTCTTCAGTACCGATGTATATTTTATTTGCAGGGTCGACCAGGCACGTAGGCGACCGGGGCGTGACGACGGCCCGGCGCTTGTCGGCCTTACGCGAGCCGCTGTCCCTACAGTGGAGCGACAGGACCTTTGTGGGCGAGCACGCTTCTGACGCCGCCACGTGGGTCAGCATGATAGTACGGGAGGAGAGGAATGCCCCGATTGTGGGGTTAAGGGGGTGAAATAACATTGATACATCCTATAAGGAGAGGATGTATCAGCAGTTTTTGGTACGTTAGTTTCATTAAAGCATTTTAGAATAATATCGTACTTCTTTATAATTTGATTTGATAAAATGACTTGTTTCTAAATTGATTTTACAGGAGAAATTTAAATGGGAGAACATGGAAACCGACACCCATCGGGAGGACTTGTTGAAGACGATGGGTGAGCGGTACAGGGATTACCGTTACGAGCTCTACCAGCTCTACGGTTACTTGGTCGGCCAGCCGGCTGAGGAGGTACAGGCTGCGGCCGGGATGAGAGACGCGCCACCGCTACACATTCTACAGTTTTTGGTCGCTCACTGGGTCACCCCTAGCTTTCAGGTATAATTATAATTTTGTTGATTCGTACTTGTTTTAATGTTATACTAAAAATTTGTATTGATGTTTCAAAATTTAATTGATTGACACAGAGGAAATCTGCTATAGGTAAGCAGAATAGAAGTGCCTCGACGACACCTGCTCCAGTGAAGGGGAGGACCTCCATGCCCCAGCTTGCCCAGCAGCTGGTAAATGATACAAACATTGTTATTATTTAAAGCTCTATACATGTTATATTAACTCATCTATTTATTTTATATGTCCAACAGACACAGTCCTTGGGCCACGAGCCTAATAGGATTGACCTTTTTGAGGCCTCTAGGAGGCGGCGTATCGATGGGGCATTTCTGGACGACAGGGTTGCCTCGCAAGTGGTAAGTAATTAAATTACTGTTAATATATTCTTATACATATGCCATAAAATATCATTGAATATCATTGGTTGTTTTTATATAGCAGAGGATGCGACTTCTGGTGACCCCGTCGGGCGAGGCCGGCTCCTCCTCCAGCTCAGTATCTGTCGACTCAGCGATGGATACTATGCTGAGACCTGCCACGCACGGCCGTGTCCTCTGTACGGGCCTTGGAGTCACGCCCTCCTCCTACTTTGGACGAGAGGGTATGCGCTCGAGGGCACGGGACACCCAGACCGGTGCTATCACTCAGCTGTAGTCTGCGCTAGACGCGGAGCGAGAGCAGAGGCAGGCCCTCGAGCAGAGGATGGAGGCGGAGCGAGAGCAGAGGCAGGCCCTCGAGCAGTGGGTTGAGGCGGAGAAGAAGGCCCTCGATGAGGAAAGAGAAGCTCGCAGAGAACTGGAGCGTAAATTTAATGAATTCATAAGCCGGTCTAGCGGTGGCTCATCCTCATGATCAGGTACTTACTAATCTTTATAATATTAGCAAAAAATATGAATCTTACTAATTTGAGTTTAGATCATATTATCACACTTATGATTTTCCAACACTTAGACTATAAATCGATAAATCGGATCGTAAATGGTCTCTCTCTCTATCTCATGGTAATGATGTAGCCTCTGTTTTTCTATTAAATGATAGAATTTTGTTTTTTAATCATGCTAGGTCTGTGCCTCGTTGGAAAAGGGATATCTCCCTCATGTGACATTTGTAGTGGACACAACAATATGCCACCCAACGGAGTTCGATTTCTATCTCTGCAGTTATGCTGACATACAGGTAAACTTTGACCGAAATACGGAATAATTCCAACTTCGAATTATCGGATGCCGATCCGATGACGATCGGATCGAATCCAAATCTATTTCATATCCGAAACACTCTAACTTATGATTTTCCAACACTTAGACTCTAAATCGATGAATCGGAGCGTAAATTGGTCAAATATCCAATTAGAACCCGCTCGCAAGTCCGAAATACGGAATAATTCCAAGTTCGAATTATCGGATGCCGATCCGATGACGATCCGATCGAATCCAAACCTATTTCATATCCGAAACACGCTAACTTATGATTTTCCAACACTTAGACTCTAAATCGGTGAATCGGAACGTAAATTGGTCAAATATCCAATTAGAACCCGCTCGCAAGTCCGAAATACGGAATAATTCCAACTTCGAATTACCGGATGCCGATCCGATGATGATCGGATTGAATCCAAACCAATTTCATATCCGAAACACGCTAACTTATGATTTTCCAACACTTAGACTCTAAATCGGTGAATCGGAGCGTAAATTGGTCAAATATCCAATTAGAACCCGCTCGCAAGTCCGAAATACGGAATAATTCCAAGTTCGAATTATCGGATGCCGATCCGATGACGATCGGATCGAATCCAAACCTATTTCATATCCGAAACACGCTAACTTATGATTTTCCAACACTTAGACTCTAAATCGGTGAATCGGAACGTAAATTGGTCAAATATCCAATTAGAACCCGCTCGCAAGTCCAAAATACGGAATAATTACAACTTTGAATTACCGGATGCCGATCCGATGACGATCGGATCGAATCCAAACCTATTTCATATCCGAAACACGCTAGCTAACTTATGATTTTCCAACACTTAGACTCTAAATCGGTGAATCGGAGCGTAAATTGGTCAAATATCCAATTAGAACCCGCTTGCAAGTCCGAAATACGGAATAATTCCAAGTTCGAATTATCGGATGCCGATCCGATGACGATTGGATCGAATCCAAACCTATTTCATATCCGAAACACGCTAACTTATGATTTTCCAACACTTAGACTCTAAATCGGTGAATCGGAGCGTAAATTGGTCAAATATCTAAATAGAACCCGCTCGCAAGTCCGAAATACGGAATAATTCCAACTTCGAATTACCGGATGCCGATCCGATGACGATCGGATCGAATCCAAACCTATTTCATATCCGAAACACGCTAACTTATGATTTTCCAACACTTAGACTCTAAATCGGTGAATCGGAACGTAAATTGGACAAATATCCAATTAGAACCCGCTCGCAAGTCCGAAATACGGAATAATTCCAACTTCGAATTACCGGATGCCGATCCGATGACGATCGGATCGAATCCAAACCTATTTCATATCCGAAACACGCTAGCTAACTTATGATTTTCCAACACTTAGACTCTAAATCGGTGAATCAGAGCGTAAATTGGTCAAATATCCAATTAGAACCCGCTCGCAAGTCCGAAATATGGAATAATTCCAAGTTCGAATTATCGGATGCCGATCCGATGACGATCGGATCGAATCCAAACCTATTTCATATCCGAAACACGCTAACTTATGATTTTCCAACACTTAGACTCTAAATCGGTGAATCGGAGCGTAAATTGGTCAAATATCCAATTAGAACCCGCTCGCAAGTCCGAAATACGGAATAATTCCAACTTCGAATTATCGGATGCCGATCCGATGACGATCGGATCGAATCCAAACCTATTTCATATCCGAAACACGCTAGCTAACTTATGATTTTCCAACACTTAGACTCTAAATCGGTGAATCGGAGCGTAAATTGGTCAAATATCCAATTAGAACCCGCTCGCAAGTCCGAAATACGGAATAATTCCAAGTTCGAATTATCGGATGCCGATCCGATGACGATCGGATCGAATCCAAACCTATTCCATATCCGAAACACGCTAACTTATGATTTTCCAACACTTAGACTCTAAATCGGTGAATCGGAGCGTAAATTGGTCAAATATCCAATTAGAACCCGCTCGCAAGTCCGAAATACGGAATAATTCCAACTTCGAATTACCGGATGCCGATCCGATGACGATCGGATCGAATCCAAACCTATTTCATATCCGAAACACGCTAACTTATGATTTTCCAACACTTAGACTCTAAATCGGTGAATCGGAACGTAAATTGGTCAAATATCCAATTAAAACCTGCTCGCAAGTCCGAAAAACGGAATAATTCCAACTTCGAATTACCGGATGGCGATCCGATGACGATCGGATCGAATCCAAACCTATTTCATATCCGAAACACGCTAGCTAACTTATGATTTTCCAACACTTAGACTCTAAATCGGTGAATCGGAGCTTAAATTGGTCAAATATCCAATTAGAACCCGCTCGCAAGTCCGAAATACGGAATAATTCCAAGTTCGAATTATCGGATGCCGATCCGATGACGATCGGATCGAATCCAAACCTATTTCATATCCGAAACATGCTAACTTATGATTTTCCAACACTTAGACTCTAAATCGATGAATCGGAGCGTAAATTGGTCAAATATCCAATTAGAACCCGCTCGCAAGTCCGAAATACGGAATAATTCCAACTTCGAATTACCGGATGCCGATCCGATGACGATCGGATCGAATCCAAACCTATTTCATATCCGAAACACGCTAACTTATGATTTTCCAACAGTTAGACTCCAAATAGGTGAATCGGAACGTAAATTGGTCAAATATCCAATTAGAACCCGCTCGCAAGTCCGAAATATGAAATAATTCCAACTTCGAATTACCGGATGCCGATCTGATGACGATTGGATTGAATCCAAACCTATTTCATATCCGAAACACGCTAGCTAACTTATGATTTTCCAACACTTAGACTCTAAATCGGTGAATCGGAGCGTAAATTGGTCAAATATCCAATTAGGACCCGCTCGCAAGTCCGAAATACGGAATAATTCCAAGTTCGAATTATCGGATGCCGATCCGATGACGATCGGATCGAATCCAAACCTATTTCATATCCGAAACACGCTAACTTATGATTTTCCAACACTTAGACTCTAAATCGGTGAATCGGAACGTAAATTGGTCAAATATCCAATTAGAACCCGCTCGCAAGTCCGAAATACAGAATAATTCCAACTTCGAATTACCGGATGCCGATCCGATGACGATCGGATCGAATCCAAACCTATTTCATATCCGAAACACGCTAGCTAACTTATGATTTTCCAACACTTAGACTCTAAATCGGTGAATCGGAGCGTAAATTGGTCAAATATCCAATTAGAACCCGCTCGCAAGTCCGAAATACGGAATAATTCCAAGTTCGAATTATCGGATGCCGATCCGATGACGATCGGATCGAATCCAAACCTATTTCATATCCGAAACACGCTAACTTATGATTTTCCAACACTTAGACTCTAAATCGGTGAATCGGAGCGTAAATTGGTCAAATATCCAATTAGAACCAGCTCGCAAGTCCGAAATACGGAATAATTCCAACTTCGAATTACCGGATGCCGATCCGATGACGATCGGATCGAATCCAAACCTATTTCATATCCGAAACACGCTAACTTATGATTTTCCAACACTTAGACTCTAAATCGGTGAATCGGAACGTAAATTGGTCAAATATCCAATTAGAACCCGCTCGCAAGTTCGAAATACGGAATAATTCCAACTTCGAATTACCGGATGCCGATCCGATGACGATCGGATCGAATCCAAACCTATTTCATATCCGAAACACGCTAGCTAACTTATGATTTTCCAACACTTAGACTCTAAATCGGTGAATCGGAGCGTAAATTGGTCAAATATCCAATTAGAACCCGCTCGCAAGTCCGAAATACGGAATAATTCAAACTTCGAATTATCGGATGCCGATCCGATGACGATCGGATCGAATCCAAACCTATTTCATATCCGAAACACGCTAACTTATGATTTTCCAACTCTTAGACTCTAAATCGGTGAATCGGAACGTAAATTGGTCAAATATCCAATTAGAACCCTCTCGCAAGTCCGAAATACGGAATAATTCCAAGTTCGAATTATCGGATGCCGATCCGATGACGATCGGATCGAATCCAAACCTATTTCATATCCGAAACACGCTAACTTATGATTTTCCAACACTTAGACTCTAAATCGGTGAATCGGAGCGTAAATTGGTCAAATATCCAATTAGAACCCGCTCGCAAGTCCGAAATACGGAATAATTCCAAGTTCGAATTATCGGATGCCGATCCGATGACGATCCGATCGAATCCAAACCTATTTCATATCCGAAACACGCTAACTTATGATTTTTCAACACTTACACTCTAAATCGGTGATTTGGAACGTAAATTGGTCAAATATCCAATTAGAACCCGCTCGCAAGTCCGAAATACGGAATAATTCCAAGTTCGAATTATCGGATGCCGATCCGATGACGATCCGATCGAATCCAAACCTAGCTATTTCATATCCGAAACACGCTAAGTTATGATTTTTCAACACTTAGACTATAAATCGGTGAATCAGAGCGTAAATTGGTCAAATATCCAATTAGAACCCGCTCGCAAGTCCGTAATACGGAATAATTCCAAGTTCGAATTATCGGATGCCGATCCGATGATGATCGGATCGAATCCAAACCTATTTCATATCCGAAACACGCTAACTTATGATTTTCCAACACTTAGACTCTAAATCGGTGAATCGGAGCGTAAATTGGTCAAATATCCAATTAGAACCCGCTCGCAAGTCCGAAATACGGAAAAATTCCAACTTCGAATTATCGGATGCCGATCTGATCGAATCCAAACCTATTTCAAAACCGAAACACGCTAACTTATTATTTTTTAACGCTTAGACTCAGTTATAGATATAAACCATTTTTTTAACAAATACATGTTAATTGCAGGAGCAGAGCGGCGTCAGGGGATCGATGAGAGCACCAGCGTTGGTGGTGGGCGGGCGTGATTGAGATAGGGCGGCGTCAGAGGATCGATGAGAGCACCAGCGTTGGTGGCGGGCGGGGGTGGTTGAGATAGGGCATGTATCATCTCTCAGTTCTGGATTGTGTAAATATTATTTTGTAATATGTGTTTATTTTTTGTTCTTGTCTATAATTGTCGGCCGGAAACTGTGGTAATATTTGATAATTTACTGTAATTTTTTATCAATTTAGGTAATATTTTAAAATTTACGGTAATATTTTATAAATTGTGGTAATATTTGATAAATTGTGGTAATATATTGTGGTATTGTTGTAAATCACAAGAATTAAATAACATTATTTGGGTAAATTTATTATAAAAAAAAACATACTTATTACCGACGGAAATTAATTATTCCGTCGGTAATAATGTTTTTATTTTTTTTAAATTATAAATAATTTGCCGACGGGATATAATATCCGTCGGTAATATATATATTATTACCGACGATAATATATATATGCGTCGGTAATATATATAGTATTACCAACGGTTATTATATATCCGTTGGTAATATATATATTATTACCGACGGGAAATATATATATGCGTCGGTAATTTATATAGTATTACCGACAGTATAGACCATAACCGTCGGTAAAATGCTTATATATTACCGACGGATTGTTACGTTTCGTCGGTAATATTATATTATATTAGTTCTTAAGTGATTAAATATGACCGACGGCTTTAATATTACCGTCGGTATTAATTATTATTACCGACGGTAATATTTGATCCGTCGTATTGTTTTCCCCGACGCCTTCTTTCCCGACAGCCAGCGACGGAAATATCTTCCATCGCTATAGAACATTACCGACGGAATTTTAATATTATCGACGGATATTATCCGTCGGTAATAACTGTTTTTTTTGTAGTGTTAACTGTTCCGGTGACACACCGAAAGTTCCGTTAATCAGCCCTAATCCGATTAACCCACGTAGCCACCCAGAATGCGACACGAGTTGAACTCTAGTGATCCTAAACTTATGTTACTCCCTCGTAACCATATTCTCTACTATACTCCGATAATCCTCAATCCCTCCTATTACTGGTGCCATGATACAACTCGGGCGGTGGGGAGCACCGTCAGATCCCGATTGATCATCTGACTAGGGTTTGATGACTTGTCATCTATAACACCACACACCTTCCAGTGCTATGCCTAGCATCCGGAACATCGTCAGTCATTCTGATAACCACCATGCCTGGGTTAACTGTGTGGATAGATTGACTCATCAAAACGTACCCATCCAATACTGGACGTCGGATAACCTATAGGGATTACATGTCACTCAAGCGCCAGCCGGGTAACCCAACGTGGTATTTGACTATGGAAGGTCCGCACACGTTGGCACATCAAAGCACCACACAACTGGTTTGGCCCAGTGTACATGGTCCCTCAGGGTTAAGGACAGATTATCTATAGTAGTAAGACGGTTTATGCACTAGTGTCTGAATCACTGAACTGTGCACTGTCTTGGTTCCTGTTCAACACGATCATCGTGCTTGGTCAGGTGAATGGGAATCCCACGTTCCCGTAGTGGAGACTTCACCACATCCTCTACCTGCCAACAACTTGTTCTCGGTGAAGCGACCGATATCACCTAAGCTGTGAACTAGTTCTAGGTCTACACACAACTGGTCTACTGGGTCTCTCAAGCATGGATCCACCACGCGCCTCAGTGGCCTACTGTGTTCCCTAGGGTCCTTTATTATATGTGTATTAACATAAACCATAGTAGTATTCTAATTAAAGCAATAACCAAAGGCATCTTTATTAATGTTAATACAGAAAATCCACGCTAAGGACACACGAGCTACAACAGGTGGTACGTAGTCGAAGAGAGAACGTAGCCCCGCTTGGGGTGAAACTCTATAAAATCCTATGTCCCTTTTGTCTGCAATTTTCTGTGTATTTGTACCATATTGGATTGGTGCAGTATGGGATGCACCGATAAAATATGACGTTTCGGGGATCTACGGCGCTGGATCGCGTATTCTCAACGATCTTCTTCCCTTCTCTATGTCGGGCTCCGACTCATCCGCCACGCAACACTTGCCACCCAAACATTTAGCGCCTGTTTGGTTCACGATGTGGAAAGCCTAAGAATGGGATTTCCATTCCCATGGAATGAGAAACCTAGGAATGGGGCTCCTATTTCCATGTTTGATTCACGGTTTTGCAAGTAAGGGTTAAAGGAGTTTGGGATTTTCATTTTTATTTCCATATTTGGCTCATTGATTAGGCAAAATCAAAGCATGAGAATCCCAAGCAAAACCCAGAGACGGAGGAGAGCTTTGCTTGGGATTTGCAAATAAAATAATCCATCTACATGGAAGCAGCCAGATCAAGTGAGTATCAGAAACAACGAAAGGATCGGTTGACTTTGTCCAAAAATAGCCAGTTTAGAATATATTTTTACAATTTTTGGCAGGATCAATACCAAATACATTGAAACCCCTCTCTCTCTCTCTCTCTCTCTCTCTCTCTCTCTCTCTCTCTCTCTCTCATGAAGAAGAGTAGGATACCTGCAGCCGATGAGCTATGCAAGGGGAGTTCCTCCAAACCCTAGAGTGCAACCGCAGGATGTCATTGACCTTCTCTCTCGTCTTCGTCCGACAACCCGTCTGAAGCAGCAAACACAATTTGGACACGGCCCCAACCTGCAACATCTCCTGCAGAACCGCCCGCGTCGCCGAGAACTTGGAGACCGAATGCAGTATCCTGACGGCGCTCTCGGTCGCCACCTCCGAAACCCTAAGTACCATCCTCGACACCACTGCGATCCCCGCAGCGTGCCCGACCATCTCTGCCCTCCCTTCGGCGCACCCGCACAGCTGATCCAGCACCACCAGCATCATCTCAGTCGGTCGCCTCTCCGGGTCCTCGAGCAGGAGCTCGATCAGGACCGGCACAGCCCCGGCATCGACGGATTTGACCCTGTTCCTTCCCCATTGACATAGCCCATTGAGGACCTGCATCGCGGCCTTCATCGCCTGATATGAGATCCGATCTTTCAGTACCTTCACGGTCTCTTTGAAGAGCTCCGCCCTCAGATGCATCAATCGCGCCGGTGCCATCACTGCTTCGTCACTTGCACTAGTAGTGGCCACATCTTCACGAAACTCTTTTCCTTCTTGATCTCCTCCTTTTCTTGAGCTTGTTGAGATGATCGAGGCCAAGAAATCCAGTGCACCGGATGCCTCGACGCACCACCTGTTCCTCTCGCTCTCCGAAACGATACTCTTGAGCCTGAGGAGGGAGCCCATCTGCGACTGCGGCAGCTTGGCTTCATCGAGGAGCCTGGCGATCTGGGCCTTGCCCACCGGGGGCCTGGGGGTCGGGAACCGCTCGACGCCGCTCGTGGCGTTGGCGGTGCACCATGCCTGGATGAACCGCCGAAGGGTGTGGTTGGGGATGAGGTCGCAGTCCGGCACCGGCTGTTGGGTGACGGGGCAGGTGGTGTGCTTCTCGGAGAACATCCACCGCTCGATGCTGTCGCGGTCGTATGTGATTCCGGTGGGGAGGGTGACGGGGTCTCTCATGATCTCAAGAGAGATTGGGCAGAGGAAGTAAGATGGGACCTCAACTCCTTCCATCTTAGAAATTCAAGAAAGGAAATACAATCAGACACAGAAAGATCGATTTGGGTAAAATTAAAGTGGCCGGATTCCTAGAAGATCGAGCTCGATCAAGAGACGGAGAGGTGGAGGATGAAGGATTTTTGACCTAAAGTTTTCTAGAGATGGAGAGGTGGAGGATGTTATTGGGAGTTGAACGAGTGATGGGTTGGGCTTCTTTCTATTATAGAAAGGGAAGGAATGTGGCTGCTAAGAAGTCAACGCGTGTTTTTTTTTTTTTTTGGGTGGATAAATTTGTAGTATTTTTGCGAGAGAGGTGATGGTTTCCCGTAGGTAAGGTGGCGGGGATGATTCATCTGAGTCGTCCGATGGCAGGCAGCCGGGCATGTGCTGGGCACACAGTCCGGGCTGATGGTTATGGCTTCTTTTCTAGAGGGAAGATATGTGGGCGGGGAAATGTTCAGATGGGAGCCCATTTCGTCGGGCGATATCCTGTTTGAGCTTCGACGACGCTCTCTCTCTCTCTCTACACTCTTTTCACGACCCTCTTTCTCTCTATTGATATGTATCTTTCTCTTACTTTCTCTTACAGACACTCCGACATGTGCTGGGCCCTCAGCCTAGGCTGATGGCTATGCCATCTTTTCTAGATGCCCATTTCGTTGGGCTCTTTCCTACTTGAGTCTCAAAGTGGACGACGACTCACTCCCTCTGTCAACACTCTTTTGATGACTCTCTCTCTATATGTATCTTTCTCTCTCAATTCTTTTTTTTTATTATTTTTATTAAAATATTTTTACTGTATTATTAAGTGGAAAACAATTATAGATTGTTAAGATCTAGATATATGCATGGCACCGGGTGAAACCCATGGGCTCCCATCTGAAGAGCCGACTCAGCCGAGTGATCAAAAGGGTAGAAAAAGATGTTGATGGTTGGACCCCAAATCATAGCGATTCCACAGTCCGTGTCGAATATTTTAAGTCATTTGAACGATAATTGACCCACTTTATCTATTGCATCTGGTTTCCACCATCCATAGGTGGTAGTCAGTCACCCATGATAGCCGAGTACTAATTAGTACTTTGCTGCTGTTTGGATTCTAAAAGTTATAAATTAAGTAAATGGTAGAAAATTTACTAGTAATAAAAAAAATTTATTTAGAAAAAGCCAAATAAGATTTTTGATTTACTAGTAAAAGGTTCAGTTGACCATGCCACGTCAGCCAATGGCACAATCGAGAGAGTATCACATGATAGATCCAACTATTTGGGGAGTGACATATGGTTTTGTCGGCCGTCTTCCACCGCTGCCACTGGCCACCACCCCGCCATCCACCACCCCATCGCCCACCACCCCGCCGTCCACAACCCCGCCAACCACCACCACCCCGCCGACCACCACCTCATTGCCCACCATCCCAGCGGCCACCACCACCCCATCGCCCCACCACCCCACCGGCCACCACCACCCCGTCGCCCACCACCCTGCCCGCCACCACCCTGCCAACCAACACCACCCCATCACCCACCACCCTGTCGTCCACCACCCCACCGGCCACCATCCTTGCCGGCCGCCTTGCACTACCGTCGCCCCGTTGTCGCTCGTCTACTAGCATCCGCCTCGCTTACCACCGTGCTATCAGTGAGCGGCGACTGGTGGTAACTGGCGGCGGGCGGTGGACGGTGGCCGACGCGGCGGTGACCGGTTTGTCGGTGGTCGGCAGATGGTGGTGGACGACGACGACAACGAGCGATCGATAGATTTATTTTACTGGTCAATCCAAACAGCCATCCAGAAATAATGGTTTACTTTACTATTCAATACAAACCGCAAGAAGTAAATTAGATTTATTACTCGATCTGGGAGATTTATTAACCAAATCCGATTTACTAGCCTTTACTTTGCGGGTCTGAAAAACAAACATACCCTAAGAATAAGTCGAGATAATTTTTTTGAACTATGTGGATGATTTTACTGTAGATACTGAGTAAGCATCTGGAGAAAAATATCAACAATATAATTATATGTAAAAAGGATATCCGTGCAGTGCATGACTGTGTAAAATAGAATCGGACAGCTCACTATTCTTTTGTCAATGTTCCAAATGCGTCACTTTATACGTGAAGCTATTTTATTTAGCAAAATATTCTACATTAGCAGGTGGGGGTGGGGTGTATTTCTCCCCCAAAAAAAAATAATAATAAATAAAATATTCGATTTTGCATAAGTTTGGCACGTGGCAAACTCGATGCGGGCATCCGCGTACAGAATCCTATGCGCCCCCGTGCAGAGGGTGATTTCAAGTCGATCGGGACAAAGCCACTAGCCCGGCGGGCGAAAGACAGCTTGGCCGTTGATCGGTCAACGGAGAACACCGCGCATGTGAGGAGACAGTGAGGAGTAATTTGAGCACGTGGAATTGGAAACAGTGTTTTCAAAACCGAACCGGAAGGCGAACCGAAAATGCATCCGGTTCGGTCCAAATCGGTTCTAACCGGTGGTTCAACCGTTTGAACCGTATGAAAATATGTTTTTTTATATAGATATCGACTAAATTCTTTAATGGGAAGGTTTGATTCCTAGGTTAACTTACAAACCGGTTTATTCAAAGACCGAACCAAAGCATGTTCCGGTTCCGGTCCAAACCGGTTGAATCGCCCGATCCGGTCCGGTTTTCAAAACACTGATTGGAAAGCGATTTGTTGGAGCATCACTCTCTCCCTCATTGGTCTATTTCAAGGGCTTTTGATCATTTCTTGAAATTGGCCAATGATAGGGAGGGTGATGCTCCAACCTCTTCAAGGAGGTTGGAACAAAATCGTTCTCATGGAGTTTTGGACAGTGTTGGTTTGCCGATGGCCACGACCGCGAACCCACCGGCACCCTATCAAGTCTGTGCTTTTGAACGGAACAAACAAGGAACCCCATAGGTCTACTCTTATCCACTTCTAGGTTGGGACCCACATTTTACCGAGAGGAATAAGGTGTCAGGGGCGGAGCCAGGATTTTTTTTGAAAGAATGACAAAATAAAAAATCAAAATTAACTACCAATGATTGATAAAGTAAAATATTTATTTTACACTATTGTAGACGTAAAAACTAAAATAAAAACTGATATAAACTAAAATACAAATGAAAGGATCACAACCACTGTTTAAGAGAAGGGTTGCATTAAAAAAAAACGATTAATACAAACTGAAATAAACTCTTAGTTGTAATGTGGGAGATGTGTTTACGGTTTATCTTCTCCAGCTCAAACACGGCGCATATAAGATAGAGATCTAGAGGAGAGCAAATCTCTACTGCCTACTGCAAGGGAGAGGAATTTAAAAAAAAATCAAAACATTAATTTACGGAAATGATTTATAATATCTAATTCAAAACAAAAATTAATCAACAGACTAATTAATTAAAAATAAAATTTATCAAAACACTGATAATGTATTTCTATTTTCTTTTATGTGTTGTGCTGTCTCGTAGCCTCATAGATTGTCCGGGGGATCCACCTCCTCTAGTCCTATGCGATTTGCGCACCACAACCTTGAGATCCAAGGAAATGGAGCTGGAAAACGAAGACGAGAAGAGGTTAAGACTGAGACCACTTCCACGGCTCGTCGTTGACTCGAGAGAGAAAAGGAGGGCAAAAGAAAGAAAGCTAGGGCTAAGGTCTAGAGGCTCATATGGGAAATAAGGGGAGTCAGAGTCGGAGTCTCAAACGAGAATGAACGTGGGCCGTGTCTTAAACGAGAAAGGATTGGGATTTCAGATTTGGGAGTCTCAAATGATCATGGCCGAAAAAGGAAAGGATACTCTTAGATGGAATGAAAAAAAATAAGGGAATCTGATTTGTTGATCTCAAATCACGAGTGATTCATGGCTATCTGGCTATCCTGATGTGTGTCTATGTGCCGGTGTGCGAACCGTTGAATACAGATTCACAAAACCATCAAACAGTTCTCTTTACAACCGGTGGGTCAGAGGGGGCAAAGTACGGTGTTTTGTTTGTGGGGCCCAAATATTTGAAATGGGAGAAAAAAAATTTGCGATTCCATGGGGGTTATCTCATTCCAACTTAGCTTGGGAAAACATTAATCCAACACCACAACATAGAAGTATCTCGTACCAACTTAAACAATATAAATTAATTAGCAATTGAAGCTTATGTTCAGACCTCCTAATTAACTTTCGAATAGCTCTCTTCTCTGCCACCAACCTCTTCTTTCTTTGGAACTTCAATAGAGCAGGATTCATCAGCTTTAATTTATCTCAATCAAGATTCGTATATTAGGGAGGTGGAGTTCATTGTTTGGATGGACGGTGGCTTCAAGTTATCGGACGAGGTGGCAAGCGGAGCTTGGATCCTCGCGTCTATAGCAGGACTGGTTTGTGCTGCGGCTTCTTTCTGGTGTCAGGTACACTCCCCGATGCAAGAGAAAATTTGGGCTATCAAATTAAGGAGCCCTAGAAGTACTGGATAGAAGGACCCACATAGAGTGGTAATGTTAATTGATGCTATGAAGGCTCGAGATACCGTTTTGTTTGGCAAATGTTGTACAACGAAAATTGGTCCGCTAATCCAAGATTGTCAACAGCTTTGGATTGGCATACCAGAAGTAGTTATTCACTCGGTTTCATCAACTGCGAATAGAGCGATGCACAGGTTGGTGCAAGACGCGAGGCTTCATGGGGTGGAAGGTTATTGGGGTGGTGTTATTCTTACCTAATCGATTGAAGTAAAGCACCTTCAGTGTACCTACTAAAAAACAATATACGTCAGACATTATATATTATTACTTACCTAGTCGACTAAAGCAAAACACATTCGGTGTATCTACTAAAAAATATGTACATACATTAAAAGATTTTTCACCATAGACATTTGCCAACAAATCTTTTGTCTCAACATTTTCATTCCTGCACAATTAAAAAAAAGTATAGTACATATATGAAGCATTTTACAAAGAAATAAATATATATTAATAAATAAAAGTTAATTTATTACCTTTGTTTTAATATGGGACAATTACGTCTGTCATGATCTATTCCTTGTTTTCCACAAACATGACATGACTACTCCTTAAATTTAGCTTGTTTTATCGAAATTTTCATTCCTCCTTTAAATATCTTCCTATTGTCTTTGGTTTTTGAAACATAAGGAGGCTGTACAGATCGATACTTGTGACGAAATTGATTTCGGAATAAAATCGTTTCATCATCTAGGGTTAGTGTCAACTTTTTCCAACCCTTCATAAGCATTAACTAACATATCATTAAAAAAATTTAAAGCTTCAGTTGAAGATTTTGTTTTAAGGATACACTTATAGAGGTTATTCGACCAATCGACTGTAGATGTCGGTGATTTTATATTGTATCCTTACCAAGTTCAATACCATCAACAACAAACACATGATTATGCAGTTCATTTATAATCCGTCTATTCAAATTATAATACTCTGGCAAAGAGATGATATAATGATTTCTCAGAACTAATAAAATGTGTTTGCAAGGAATTCCCTCAGTTTCAAACTTTTTGCAACTGCATCTTTTTCTTCATTGTTCTCCTTTTATATATCACCTCTTTAAAACTTAATTCTATTTCTTTCTTTATGGCATAAGTAATGAAACACGCATCAAGTGATATTGGATTTGCACAATAACACATGATATCAATATTAATCAACTCCTCCTGAAAAATATTAAATATATCCCGTGTATATATGTATTTCCCATTTGTTTTTTCATTGAGAAGATAGTATTTATCGATGATTTACTATTAAGAAAGAAATGATCACCTAGTAATTCATGGTGTATCAATCTCTTGACTGACATTTCAAAATTTGTGTAGAATTCAACTAATGCATTTTTCTTTCCGACATAGTTCAAAAAAAGTGAATTTAGACTTTCACTACGATGGATTGTCTTACGACCAGCTATAAATATATCTCTATATACCAGTATCAAAAAAAATTTCGTATTTCATACAAAGATGCCAACTACTTGTTACCTTGTAGTTTGTTTTATCGATCACCTCTTTCTATCATGTCTCAAACTTATCAGGCATTTCAGCATTCCAAATGTAATGCTTGAAAGGTTTTTTAAAATCACTATTCAATGCAGTCGTACCTAATTAATTTCTTTGTAACCTTATTTATTATGTGCCACATACAAAATCAATAATATGTTTCTGGCCGGAATCACTTCTGTAATAGCTGCTCTCATAGCTGGATTTTGATCAATGATGATCACAGCTAGGACTGTCAATTGGGCCGGGCTAGCCCGATACCCGCCCGTCCGACCCGAAAAAATTTGGACTGAGCCTTTAATGGGTTTGGGTTGGGCTGAGTTCGGACATAATTTTATACCCGAAAATTAATTCGGGCAGGGCTCGGGACAAGTTCAGCCCAGCCCATATTCAGCCCGAACCCGAATACTTATATATTCAATTTAAAAACCCATGAAGCATTGAATCTCCTGTACAGTCTGTACTACCCAATCATATTGAGTAACCAAGAGTCGCTCCGACCCTCCAACATCTTATTTCCTTAGTTGACGACAACCAGCACTAATTCAATGGTCAATATATCCTTTCCCAATTTGGGAGTCCCACTAATACAATCCCAGATTCCCAATCTTCTGTTTCACTTCCTTCCAAACAAAAAAAAGTCCCTTTTTTGCACTAAAGCCCCTAACCGATCAAAGTCGGACGCCCTCCATGGCTCCATCCCAGATTTCCAATCTTCTGTTACATCTATGCTTGTAGCACTAGATGTCTAATTTTTTTTGTATTTTGATTCACTGCAAATCTTAATTGGGCTGGCCCGAACTCGGCCCGTAGCCCAAAAAGCAAATTGGGTTGAGTTTGGGTTGAATAAAGTGGAAAAATTTTGGGCTGAGTTTGGGTTTGGAAAAACCGATTCATATATGGGCCGAGTTCGGGCAAGGCTTGGCCCGACCCGACCCGGCCCGATTAACATGCCTAATCACAGCTAGGCAATAGCAAAGACAGCAACCAGACTGATCATCCTCTACTATGTGGAAAAACTGGCATAGGGCCATAATTGCACACCACTGCCCGCCGATGGCAAAAATCGCCGACCAGCGACCACAACACACTACCACTTGCAGATAGAAACCATCTCACACCGCTCACTGACGGAGAGGAAGAAAGAGTAAACAAGAACAACAAACAAACATACAAAAAACCAAAAAATGGACAAAACAAGAACAATGCCACCAGCAACCCGAAACAAATCGATAATGGAAACATCACCGACGACCCCCGACTACATTAATCCAACAAACGTCGTCATCGCTATTGGGATCAGCTCCCACCAAGTAAAGGAAGGGATCTAAGACCCAAGATCAGAACGTCCATCGATGGCGGGCCGAGGTCCAAATCTGCCACACTCATCGAAAATGATCGAAGAATCGAAGATCCGCCATCCCGAGGCCGTCGATGTCGGTGAAACGAGCAGGGGAAGCCGCGCTGCCCCCCAGAGAGATGACCACAAAACTGCATAGCTGATGGGATCCCCTATCTACAAGGGGAGGGGGAGTAAAATCCATCATCGAAAAGCGAAGAACCATCGACTTCCCGGCCGCCCTAGTGTCATTGGTGACATTCGAGGAGACCAGGGAGTCAATCTTCGAAACCCTAGTCCGGGGCAAGGGAAAGGGGGAAAAGAGGGTCAACTTACAATACTCGACATTTCAAAAATTGAAAGAACTAAACTATGCATTTTCTTTTTGGGACTTACTGTTGATGATGGCTCGAGTCAAACCCGCTTCCTCGGGCAAGTCGTGTTCATGATATGTCTAGCTATCATGCGCACGACCTGTAGAGGTGGTGTGCATGACTTTTTGATTTTCTCGACGCGTCCTTCATCCAAAAGACGAGACTTAATGCAAACAGTCATGTGCACGACTTTTCCAGGTCGTGTGTACGACTGTGCCAGGCAGCACGGGTCAACCTAAGTCATACACGGTTTGACTTTCCTTTTGGGTCTGTTTGGGAAATTTTTTGGAATTGAGCTTATGTAAATCGATTCTCTTTATATAAAATAGGGTTTAGGGTTTTGGGAAACACAATTCTAGAAAATCCTTAGTGGAAGAGGATAATGTCTTCTTTAAGAGAGACTTGGAGGATCTTTGTGAAGCTTCTCACAAAGAAAATGAACCCGAGGGAGGAGCGTACCTTGCTCCTTCCCTGGGCCCTCGAAAGGCTGGCGAGCGGAGTCCACGACGCCCTATTGGATTTTCGCTTTGCGGGTGCTTAATGACTGATCTCGGAGGAATTCTACTTGAAGAAAAATCTAGAGAAGACCCCCTTTTGAAAAAAAAGTCTTCGGGCATGGTGGCCGAGTCATAGAGAGCGAGGTCATGTTACGGAGACCGAGACCATGGTGGGGCAAATCCGAGGGGAGGAGTGCAAGGTTGTTGGTAGATCCATGGTGTTACGATAATGCTTGATCTGACAGATCGTGGCTACTGAGTATCTAGATCATGGCTTTTGTGGAACCCAAGAGGTTTATCTCTACGGAGATTGCCATATGTGATTCGTTCAGTCATCTTTGAGAGAGCGAGCATATAAAGAGATAGAGCCTTCTTCTTTATCTATCATGTATTATGTTTTTGTTCTTTCTTCTCTATTGGTGTTTTCTGGAGGACAGTTGGTGCATGTTGAAGCCAGTTTGGTCTCCGTTGATGCGCATTGTTATCTTTTATGATGGAAAGATAGGTGAGGATTTGTTAGAGGGTATGTGTCGTCGGGTGTAATCTTGTTTAGCTCTTCATAGTGGATTATCTGAAGGAGGTGGTGTTGGAATTGGATCCGCTTATCAGAGTCGCAGCGGAAGCAAAAGATAGATCCGAAGATCATACGGTGTATGTTTCATTATAATTAATTCTACAAAACAATCTACATACAAATATATGATCTTAGCATATGTGGGGACACCCTAGAAGCATACTACGATCTACGGAAGACATGCATGCATCTAGTTAGGTGTTTAGAATCATCATACCTTTTGGATCTATGATCCGAAGAGAATGGAACGATGATGAACCGCACGTGAATCGCAAGAGAAGCTGTCGGATAGCACCTTGTCCTTTGCGAATTGAGGAATCCTCGAAAACCCATCTCTGAGTGCAAGGATTACGAGCCGAGGAATTCGTTGCGAAGACGATGGCTAGCCGCGAGATCTCATCATTCTCTTCTTCCTTCTCCTTCCTTCCTCCTTCTTCTTCCTTCTTCTTCCTCTTTCTTCCTTGGCCGAAACTACAAAGAGGAGGAGAGGGGGGAGGTTCGGATTTTCTGAAAAGGGGAGGCACTAAGGCCGGCCCTCCCTCTCTATTGGTGTTTTCTTGAGGACAGTTGGTGCATGTTGGAGCCAGTTTGGTCTCCGTTGATGCGCATTGTTATCTTTTATAATGGAAAGATAGGTGAGGATTTGTTAGAGGGTATGTGTCGTCGGGTGTAATATTGTTTAGCTCTTCATAGTGGATTATCTGGAGGAGGTGGTGTTGGAATTGGATCCGCTTATCAGAGTCGCAGCGGAAGCAAAAGGTAGATCCGAAGATCATACGGTGTATGTTTCATTACAATTAATTCTACAAAATAATCTACATGCAAATCTATAATCTTAGCATATGTGCGGACACCCTAGAAGCATACTACGATCTACGGAAGACATACATGCATCTAGTTAGGTGTTTAGAATCATCATACCTTTTGGATCTATGATCCGAAGAGAATGGAACGATGATAAACCGCACGTGAATCGCAAGAGAAGCTGTCGGATAGCACCTTGTCCTTTGCGAATTGAGGAATCCTCGAAAACCCATCTTTGAGTGCAAGGATTACGAGCCGACGGAGGAATTCGTTGCGAAGACGATGGCTAGCCGTGAGATCTCCTCCTTCTCTTTCTCTCTTCTTCCTTCTCCTTCCTTCCTCCTTCTTCTTCCTTCTTCTTCCTCTTTCTTCCTTGGCCGAAACTACAAAGAGGAGGAGAGGGGGGAGGTTCGGATTTTCTGAAAAGGGGAGGCACTGAGGCCGGCCCTCCCTCTCCCTATTACTCTTATAAAGCCGGTCCTCTATTGCTTCAAGGAAACTAGGGCCGGCCCCTAGTAGATAAGGATAAGAGGGGGGCGGTTTTTAGGGTTTCAGGTGTCTATCGTGAAGCATGGACGAAAACGCCCTTCACAAAAAGTGAAACACTGCGAGACAGATTGAGTGAGGTGCGCTACTCGGAATCGAGTTCCGTCAGCGCCTATGAGCTCCTGGAATTATTCCGCTCATTCTAAGATCCATATTCAATATATTCTGAGCTATATTTTAGTATTTATCAAAATACCCCTACGGCCCGTAACACATATGAATTAGGTTCTTAGGCTCCGAGCTTGCGCTCCATCGCGTTACTTCACATCCAACGTATCTAACCAGGTCGGAGAACAATTCCTATACGCAACAACAGGGTGGAACCTTCAGGGTTCGGGATCTTTATATCCAACCGGATCCCTAATTAACTGTTCCGGTGACACACCGAAAGTTCCGTTAATCAGCCCTAATCCGATTAACCCACGTAGCCACCCAGAGTGCGACACGAGTTGAACTCTAGTGATCCTAAACTTATGTTACTCCCTTGTAACCATGTTCTCTACTATACTCCGATAATCCTCAATCCCTCCTATTACTGGTGCCATGATACAACTCGGGCGGTGGGGAGCACCGTCAGATCCCGATCGATCATCTTACTAGGGTTTGATGACTTGTCATCTATAACACCACACACCTTCCAGTGCTATGCCTAGCATCCGGAACATCGTCAGTCATACTGATAACCACCATGCCTGGGTTAACTGTGTGGATAGATTGACTCATCAAAACGTACCCATCCAATACTGGACGTCGGATAACCTGTAGGGATTACATGTCACTCAAGCGCTAGCCGGGTAACCCAACGTGGTATTTGACTATGGAAGGTCCGCACACGTTGGCACATCAAAGCACCACACAACTGGTTTGGCCCAGTGTACATGGTCCCTCAGGGTTAAGGACAGATTATCTATAGTAGTAAGACGGTTTATGCACTAGTGTCTGAATCACTAAACTGTGCACTGTCTTGGTTCCTGTTCAACACGATCATCGTGCTTGGTCAGGTGAATGGGAATCCCACGTTCCCGTAGTGGAGACTTCACCACATCCTCTACCTGCCAACAGCTTGTTCTCGGTGAAGCGACCGACATCACCTAAGCTGTGAACTAGTTATAGGTCTACACACAACTGGTCTACTGGGTCTCTCAAGCATGGATCCACCACGCGCCTCAGTGGCCTACTGTGTTCCCTAGGGTCCTTTATTATATGTGTATTAACATATACCATAGTAGTATTCTAATTAAAGCAATAACCAAAGGCATCTTTATTAATGTTAATACAGAAAATCCACGCTAAGGACACACGAGCTACAACAGGTGGTACGTAGCCGAAGAGAGAACATAGCCCCGCTTGGGGTGAAACTCTATAAAATCCTATGTCCCTTTTGTCTGCAATTTTCTGTGTGTTTGTACTATATTGGATTGGTGCAGTATGGGATGCACCGATAAAATATGACGTTTCGGGGATCTACGGCGCTAGCTAGATCGCGTATTCTCAACGATCTTCTTCCCTTCTATATGTCGGGCTCCGACTCATCCGCCACGCAACTCTTGCCACACAAACATTTAGCGCCTGTTTTGTTCACGATGTGGAAAGCCTAAGAATGGGATTTCCATTCCCATGGAACGAGAAACCTAGGAATGGGGCTCCTATTTCCATGTTTGATTCACGGTTTTGCAAGTGAGGGTTAAAGGAGTTTGGGATTTTCATTTTTATTTCCATATTTGGTTCATTGATTAGGCAAAATCAAAGCATGAGAATCCCAAGCAAAACCCAGAGACGGAGGAGAGCTTTGCTTGGGATTTGCAAATAAAATAATCCATCTACATGGAAGCAGCCAGATCAAGTGAGTATCAGAAACAACGAAAGGATCGGTTGACTTTGTCCAAAAATAGCCAGTTTAGAATATATTTTTACAATTTTTGGCAGGATCAATACCAAATACATTGAAACCCCTCTCTCTCTCTCTCTTTTTCTCTCTCTCTCTCTCTCTCTCTCTCTCTCTCTCATGAAGAAGGGTAGGATACCTGCAGCCGATGAGCTATGCAAGGGGAGTTCCTCCAAACCCTAGAGTGCAACCGCAGGATGTCATTGACCTTCTCTCTCGTCTTCGTCCGACAACCCGTCTGAAGCAGCAAACACAATTTGGACACGGCCCCAACCTGCAACATCTCCTGCAGAACCGCCCGCGTCGCCGAGAACTTGGAGACCGAATGCAGTATCCTGACGGCGCTCTCGGTCGCCACCTCCGAAACCCTAAGTACCATCCTCGACACCACCGCCATCCCCGCAGCGTGCCCGACCATCTCTGCCCTCCCTTCGGCGCACCCGCACAGCTGATCCAGCACCACCAGCATCATCTCAGTCGGTCGCCTCTCCGGGTCCTCGAGCAGGAGCTCGATCAGGACCGGCACAGCCCCGGCATCGACGGTTTTGACCCTGTTCCTTCCCCATGGACATAGCCCATTGAGGACCTGCATCGCGGCCTTCATCGCCTGATATGAGATCCGATCTTTCAGTACCTTCACGGTCTCTTTGAAGAGCTCCGCCCTCAGATGCATCAATCGCGCCGGTGCGATCACCGCAATAAGAGATTTGAGCAGCTGAATGGCATAGGCTCGCGACTGGTAGTTGAATCGACGGAGCATGGCCGTCAATGACTCGATGAGGTCTTCGTTCTGTTCAATGAGGTGAAGAAGGCCTTGTTCGGTGATTCGGAGGGAGTAGAGGATGTTGATTGCTTCGTCACTTGCACTAGTAGTGGCCACGTCATCACGAACCTCTTTTCCTTCTTGATCTCCTCCTCCTCTTGAGCTTGCTGAGATGATCGAGGCCAAGAAATCCAGTGCACCGGATGCCTCGACGCACCGCCTGTTCCTCTCGCTCTCCGAAACGATACTCTTGAGCCTGAGGAGGGAGCCCATCTGCGACTGCGGCAGCTTGGCTTCATCGAGGAGCCTGGCGATCTGGGCCTTTCCCACCGGAGGCCTGGGGGTCGGGAACCGCTCGACGCCGCTCGTGGCGTTGGCGGTGCACCATGCCTGGATGAACCGCCGAAGGGTGTGGTTAGGGATGAGGTCGCAGTCCGGCACCGGCTGTTGGGTGACGGGGCAGGTGGTGTGCTTCTCGGAGAACATCCACCGCTCGATGCTGTCGCGGTCGTATGTGATTCCGGTGGGGAGGGTGACGGGGTCTCTCATGATCTCAAGAGAGATTGGGCAGAGGAAGTAAGATGGGACCTCAACTCCTTCCATCTTAGAAATTCAAGAAAGGAAATACAATCAGACACAGAAAGATTTGGGTAAAATTAAAGTGGCCGGAACCCTAGGAGATCGAGCTCAAGAGACGGAGAGGTGGAGGATGAAGGATTTTTGACCTAAAGTTGCAGACTGTGAACTCAAGCTAGCTCTTTGACTATATAAGGGAAGGGGGAGGTTTTCTAGAGATGGAGAGGTGGAGGATGTTATTGGGAGTTGAACGAGTGATGAGTTGGGCTTCTTATAGAAATGGAAGGAATGTGGCTGCTATGAAGTCAACGCGGGTTTTGTTATTTTTTTTTTTGGGTGGATAAATTTGTAGTATTATTGCGAGAGAGGTGATGGCTTCCCGTAGGTAAGGTGGCGGCCGGGGATGATTCATCTGAGTCATCCGATGGCAGGCGACCGGGCACGTGCTGGGCACTTAGCCCGGGCTGACGGCTATGGCTTCTTTTCTAGAGGGAAGATATGAGGGCGGGGAAATGTTCAAAATTTGGACAACTTTTATTTACTTGGTCCTCCGTACGTCTTGGAAGCCCATTTCGTCGGGCGATTTCCTGTTTGACTTCGATGACTCTCTCTCTACACTCTTTTCATGACTCTCTCTCCCTCTCTTTATATGTCTAGATCCTAAACCCGTACCCGACCCGCTAATAAACGGGTAGACCCGATAAGACCCGTTTACCACCCGGGTCTATTCAGGTGACCTGATCCAACCCAATCCGACTCGACCCGACCTGACCCGAAATACCAGCTGGTATTATATATTATAGTATCGGATTGCGGATAGACCCGACCCGTTGAATACTAAACGGGTCTTCCAGAGTCTACCGTGTCCAGACCCTAAACCCAAATCCGACCCATTTTATTAAATGGGTCTATCGTGTCGACCCGTTTATGACCCGAACCCATTTAGCCTTGACCCAGACCCGCTAACTTTGAGTCAGGTTGTGTCTAGGGGTGGCAATGGGTCGGGTCGGGTCGGGTTCGGGTCGGTTGAGACATAGGTATAAGGGCAAAACATCCAATCCGAACCCGACCCGTTTAATAAACGGGTCAAAAACTTAAACCCGAACCCGACCCGCCTAATAACGGGTTGACCCGACCCGACCCGTTTAATCCGTTTACTAAACAGGTCGGGTCGGGTTGGCTCGGGTTGGGTCAACAGAACCTATGTAAATCTGTCGGGTTGGGTCAAGACGGGTGGGATTGGCCCAGGTTGGATCGGGTTGGGTCAATAGAACCTATGTAAACTTGTCGGGTTGGGTCAAGACGGGTGGGATTGGGCTGGGTTGGATCGGTTTGGTTCAAGTTGGGTCAGGTCGGTTCGGGTTGGCTCGGGTCGGGTCGGGTCGGGTTGACACGACCCATTTGGTAAACGGGTCAAGTCGGGTCAATCGGGTTGTAAGGACAAACCCGAACCCGACCCATTAAATAAACGGGTCAATCGGGTCGACCCGTTTATGACCTGAACCCGTTTAGAGCAAACCCAAACCCACTAACTTCGGGTCGGGTTCGGATCCGGTTGGCGGGTCGGGTCAAGGATTGCCACCCCTAGTTGTGTCGGGTCTGCCTTGTCGGGTCCGAAATTTCCAGCTCTAGTATTTCTCCCAAAGAAAAAAAAAAAAAAAATTCTTTCTAGAGATTGAGCGTCCGACTTTGAACTGTCAATTTGAGTTGAGGCACGTGGTAAATTAAGCCCCGGCTCCTGCGAGGCTGAAAGGCTTCACCTAATGACATGGCTTGGAGATGGTTCACCCATCGGATTGACGGTGGAGATTGATTACCCACCAGAGGAAGAAACGGTGGCTCCGCATAGAAGACAAGTGGAGCGTGTGACGGTGATTGGTCAGCGATTCCGGCGGGGCGGACCCGCGCCGCACAGCGTGCGGACCGTGTTGTCGTGATGCAGATACGTAATAGGCTAATCGCCACTGGGATTTGTCTGTAGAAAACCTCAATGCGGGCATCCGCGGACAGTAGAGTCCCCTGCGCCCC
Source organism: Chamaelirium japonicum (assembly GCA_947650365.1). Taxonomy (NCBI): domain Eukaryota; kingdom Viridiplantae; phylum Streptophyta; class Magnoliopsida; order Liliales; family Melanthiaceae; genus Chamaelirium; species Chamaelirium japonicum. The sequence continues at coordinate 36,432,461 of OX393559.1, forward strand.
TATGCAAAGGGTGGCTTCAATTCGATCGGGACAGGTTGGCAGTGGTTCGGTCAACGGAGAACACCGCGCCGGTGCGGAGACAGCGAGGAGTACTACGAGCACATGGAATTGTGGAGAGTGGGTTCGCCGATGGCCACGACTGCCAACCCACCGCCACCCTACCAAATCTGTGATTAGAAACGGAACAAAGGAGGAAGCCCATAGGTCTACTCTTATCCACTTCAGGATGTGGGACCCACATCTTATGGAGACGAATATGCGACCAACCCCATCACCCATCTTGATACGTGGCATTTCCTGATTGATGAAACTATGGACCATGGGATGAACCATAGGGAGATGCCATCACTATCCGCCTCCGTTCACCACCGGCTACCGTCGATCGCCGTCACCCGCCACTACAACATATCTTGTTTTTTCCGGCAGCCAAATGGTGGTTGGATAAAATCCCGTCGCAAAGGGCCATTTCGGCCTGGCCGTCGAAAATACTGCAGAGGCTGTTTCGGTTTGGTCGTCGGAAATACTGCAGGAAATCCGATGGCCAGATCTTTTGGTTAAAGCTGGTTTAAAAAAAAATTAAATAAATATTGCTGGGCGAGACCAACCTCCTGCCTTGACTTCAGGTGCGCCCCTCCCTGCAGGTGCATGCGTGTATTCGATCTCTCAGCACAAACTATAACTTAAACTATCTTATCCATTTGCACTACCTCTAACTAGGGATTGTTATGGGCTTTTATTACGATTAATATTAAAGAACTAATATAATTATTTTGTTCCTCTACTTCTTCCATCTGAGTTGTGCCTTATTCGTCTGTTCGAGTCACAGTCGTCTCCACCACCTGAGTCACCGATGTCTTCTCCGCCAGAAGAGTTTGCTAGCCCGCCGATCCGCTCAACACTGGACTACGATCTCCACACTGAACGTCGGACTGCGATCTCCATGCCAGACTGCTACGATCTCCACACTGGATCGATCACAGTTTGTTGATGGCACGAGAACCTAACCCATATATATATATATATATATATATATATATATATATATATATATATATATATATATATATATATATATATATATATATATATATATATATATATATATATATATATATATATATATATATATATATATATATATATATATATATATAGGGTCAGGATCGGATGACCCAGCAAATAACCCAGCACCCTTTGAGGCACCTAGAGGTTTTAGAATGGGCTGATTTTTTGTAGACATGTTGTCTATGATATGTTGATCATCCTCACAAAAAATCAGCCCATTCTAAAACCTCTAGATGCATCAAATGAGATCTTCAAATCAACAGTTAAAATTGACAATCAAAAATCGTTGATTTGAAGAGCGCATTTGATGCACCTAGAGGTTTTAGAATGGGCTGATTTTTTGTGAGGATGATCAACATACCATAGACGACATGTCTACAAAAAATCAGCCCATTCTATAACCTCTAAGTGCATCAAAGGGTGCTGGGTTATTAATGGGTCAAAATTTGCTGGGTCATCCGATCATGACCCATATATATATATATATATATATATATATATATATATATATATATATATATATATATATATATATATATATATATATATATATATATATATATATATATATATATATATATATATATATATATATATATATATATATGGGGTGGGATCCGTTGACAACCCAAAATGGGAGGTAAATTTACCTCCCACTTATAACTCGCCATAATCGTTGGTTAGAGGTTTCCAAATTTGCTGATTTTTTGTGAGGATGATCAACATGGCATGTTGATCATCCTCACAAAAAATCAGCAAATTCTGAAACTTATAAGGGCGTCAAATGTGTTATTCAAATTAACGGTTCAAATAGACGGTTCAGAAACATTTGATTCAATCGGCGTCCTTAGAAGTTTCAGATTTTGTTGATTTTTTGTGAGGATGATCACTATGGCAATTTGATCATCCTCACAAAAAATCAACAAAATTTGAAACTTCTAAGGGCGCTGATTGAATCAAACGTTTCTGAACCGTCTATTTGAACCGTTAATTTGAATAACACATTTGACGCCCTTATAAGTTTTCGAATTTGCTGATTTTTTGTGAGGATGATCAACTTGCCATGTTGATCATCCTCACAAAAAATCAGCAAACTCGGAAACCACTATCCACCGATTGAATCAAGTTTAAAATGGTACGTAAATTTACCTCCCATTTTGGGTTGTCAACGGATCCCAGCCCTATATATATATATATATATATATATATATATATATATATATATATATATATATATATATAGAGAGAGAGAGAGAGAGAGAGAGAGAGAGAGAGAGAGAGAGAGAGAGAGAGAGAGAGAGAGAGAGGACTGTTATAGTGCATTGTGAGCTGCCAGGAGGAGAAAGTGAGCTGTGGATATTTTGACCTCTCAAGAAGTTATGGAATTTGATGAAATTTGGTGAGGTTGTTGCCTAGGATAAGATAATCATCCTTATCAATTTTTCATCAAATTCCAAAACTTCTAGGCGGTCAAATGGTCGAAGCAATTTCTGCAGATTTTAACGATGACTGCGGACGGCAGAAATTGCTTCGACCATTTTACCCCCCTAGAAGTTTTGGAATTTGATAAAAATTGGTGAGGATGATCATCTTATGTTAACCAACAACCTCACCAAATTTCATCAAATTACATAACTTCTTAGGGGGTCAAAATACAGAACTTTTGGTCTTTTGAAAATAGGGGGTAGGATAGGGGGCCGGTTGGATAGATCTTTCCTCTCCACTCCCTATTTGGATGACATGATATGTTTGACCTCCTAAATATAGGGTGTAGAGGCTTTTTTGGGTTGGAGATGCTCTTAAGCTATGCATTTTTACTTACCCCCACAAATATTTACGTGCCAAGTAAAAACACCCCCTAGGATGCTTTGAGAGAGCATCCTGGCTCTCTATTAAAAATATTCTAAAGAAAAGATATCCTAGTGAGAGAAATCATTGAAGATGGGAAATATTATCTAGATAGAAAATTGTAGAGAGAATGTTTTTTTGTTTCTGCCCTTTAGAAACAGAATCCAGTACCGTTTACGTTTCACATTCCAAACATTGTTGTTAAACATAATTTTTCTGGCACATTGTTTCTGAAGAACATGTTGCTAGCAAAAAAACTGAGAAACAAAATATTCTGCATGCAAAACACATGGGCCATGGACGGACATTCATGGGCCGATGGTCCACGCTAACCAGTCCTTGGAGGCCCAGAATCGGGTGCAAGGAGCGGAAACCCACAGCCCACACAATCTGGCCAGGCCGAGAACCTTCAAGCGGAGAAAGTGGAGGCATGTGCGTTGTCCGCCCTCCAGACAGTCGTCGCCTGCCACCATTCTGGGACACTCAACGTGTGAAAGCGAGAGCAACAATGAAGAGCTGGATGACTCGGAGACCTCGAAGTACCCCTATTACTCCCCGAGGATGCAGTGGGCTCCGACTGGGCATGTTTCAGGAGTTATTGAAGGCAGTCACCCATTGGAACCGATTTTTCGAAGAAGAATCCACGATCGAGGGAGCAGTTGACTTCGAACCGTACTAGTCGATCTTCACGCAGAGCAGCCCTACTGACCGAGGAACAAACACATTACAGAATCCAACTTCACACAGAGAGCATCCGAAACTACGTAAAGACCTCGTATAACCAGTCTCATGCATGTGTACAACTCGGAGAGAAAACATAAAATAACTCAATATACACCTGTACATTTCCACTGAACTATACAAGAAACCTCACAGATTCGAAGAATTCTTCACCCGTTCATATCGACAAACACTCCCTCACAAAAAATAAAAATAAAAATAAAAATAAAAATAAAAATGGTGACCAAAAATGCAAGGGTTTTTCACACATCCATTCGGGCAAAACAATGACCTATCAAAATTGCAGACAAGTAATAAGGTTGAAACATCGGCTACGGGTGACTATCGATCTTGGGAGGTTTCAGGCGGTTACCTGCTGGATGGCGGAGGAGTAATCCACAAAACACTAGATTTTTTTTCTATCTTTTTTTTTTTTTTTTTTTATGGCGATTGAACGTGTGCTTTGTCATGTATATCTCGAACAAGATCACGTAGCTCCGGGAACACCGAAACGAGCGACAACTCCAGCATCCCGTATGCAAGCTGTTTCACACAGACGGTAGACTGCACGGCACAGTAGATGTGTGTTTCGTAAGGAAACGGTACAAGGAGTACTCTCCGGTTCATACTGTAGTGAAGAGAGTCGAGAGACGGGCTTTACCTGGAGAAAGTAGTAGATGTCTTTGGCGCAACGCCGGTATTGGCTACACCCAATTAAGCTGACCAAGGCAGCCGGAGCTCCACCTGCCAACATCACTCCAACTTGTTAGTTGCGCCCAAAAAAGATTATCGTGGCTTGTAAACGATGGAACACATTCTCATTCAATGGCTAATAAAAATCTGCAGAAAATTGAACTGGCGAAAGTTTTGTGATGGTAAACTGAACTAAAGTAGGAAATCCAATGAAGCTCCATTGATACCTAGATAAATATGATCAAGTATCCACTACTTGCTTTCAATAGATAAGTTCCAACCAATTGAACATATAAATTTGCCAACTTTTCTGATTTTGAACAAAACTATATAAAAAAAAGATACCGTACTCAGCTCAAATTATATCTGGTGTCCAGTACATAAAGACAACCATCTAATATCAGACTCCTATCCAAAAAATGGCAATGAACAACTCTTACTGACATGTGAGCAACTCTTGCGTTTGAGCAGAGGTTCAGATAGACTGCATCACTTAGTCTTCTGATTTCCTAAGACCCCTGCAGCGAACAGCAGAGAGAATTTGTCCCTCCTGAATCTACACACCAAGATCCAGCAGATCGGACCACAAAACATATTTGACAAACTAGTGACTCAGCCATATCTCAATGTGTTCTTAGACACGGAACATGTTCCTAATTCAGGCTACATGGCCGGTGTGATACACAGTTAACTTACCTTGACCCAAAAAAAAAGCAGTAAGGCATGGCATTCAAAGTTGAGAGAGAGAGAGAGAGAGAGAGAGAGAGAGAGAGAGAGAGAGAGAGAGAGAGAGAGAGAGAGAGAGAGAGATGAAAATACACATCAACTTCAAAAAATGTGGCAGCTGCATCAGCCATCATCCATCAGGTTTGTTGGGGGTAGCTGAAACCACTTATCTTGAACAAACAGTGTAAGCACACTTGAGGTGAAAGTCGCCCATGAGCCCGTCTAGGAGTTGGAACCCTCAATCCGTATGAGCTCGATCGAACGGCTATTAGGAGCGAGATCCACATTGGGCTGAATGGGCACCTTGTATCTGAGTGCATTGCATCTAGAATTCGGTAAATCGCTTAGACAAAAAGCGCGAAGGAGCTCGCCCCCGGCACACAAGAAGCTCGCCTTCCCAGCTCGCAAGGAGCTCGCCCCCAGCTAGCAAAGAGCTCGCCCCCCCAAGTTCGCCAAAAGCTCGCCCCCGGCACACAAGAAGCTCGCCCTCCCAGCTCGCAAGGAGCTCGCCCCCAGATCGCAAAGAGCTCGCCCTCAGCTCGCAAGAAGCTCCCCCCCCCCCCCCCCCCCCCCCAAGTTCGCCAAAAGCTCGCCCCCAGCTCGCTAGAAGCTCGCCTCTCCGCACTCAAGGAGCTCGCCCCCAGCTCGCTAGAGGCTCGCCTGTCCGCCCGCAAGGAGCTCGCCCCCAGCTTCAGGAGCTCGCCACCAGTTCGCCCTTGCCTGTGGATCTCATAGACCCCAGGATTCCAAGGGATGGGGAACTCACGCAGGAGCACGGCCTCGTCCCCCAGCTCGAGAAGGAGCTCGCCCCCCCCCCCCTTCTCACACTGGAGCTCGCCCCAAGGCTCGTGCGGGAGTTTTGACCAAAGAGAAAGCAAATACCGGTAGAGCGCTCAAATATCTGCCAGGCCACTCCCGTTGTCGAAGAGGTCGCCCTCTCCGGAGCCCGACTCTTGACAAAGGATGCCAGATGTCGAAACCCCTCTGAAGCTACGTGGACGATTGAAGTCCACGGAAGCTGCCCGAGTCGGTTTGAAACCTCCCAGACTTGAACATTCCAGAAAATCTACCTGGCAGCGACAGAACAGTAACTGTCCCCCACTACATCGCCAGGCGAGCTAGGCGACAAAGGCTGTCAGGAGCACATGTGCCCAAGGCTGTCAGAGGCCCATGTGGGACGGAACGTGGGGGTCTAGAAGGTGCCCGAAAGAACTGACACGCGTCGCACCCCGATAGGTCGCAGACGGCTATAAATGCCCACCCCCAGGCTCCAAAGTACAGGTTGGAAACCCTCACCACTACCATTTTCGTTTACGTCCACACTCCATCGATCACTTGAGACTGACTTGAGCGTCGAAGGGTCTGCGCTCCTAAGGGAGCTAGCCGTTCTTACGCTTTCCTTTGTCTTGCAGGTAGACCGCATGGGCCAGCGAAAAATATCCCCAAACATTTGGCGCCGTCTGTGGGATCTTTCGACTGGTTCCTGCGAGAACGCCCACGACCACAAGGTTAAACGCCGGGGGCTCTCGTAACCCAAAGATGGCTCCGGCGGCGAGGGGACGCAGGCGAACGAGGACCCGTGCGGGGTCTGTGCGCAGCGAACCTCCTGCTGAGACCCCCCAGCCCCTTGTCCCGCTCAGTGACCAGCTCCTGTTGGAGATGTTGGCCACCCAGCGGGCCATGATGGAGGAACTGACGCGGCTGCGTCAGGTCCCGACGGCGAGCCGGCGATCTGGGCCTGCGAGGGTTGCATCCCCTGTGCGACCTCCTGTCTCGTCGCGTCTGCCCACGGTCGTTCCTGCCCGACGGACTTCCCATCCAGAGTCCCCAGCCGAGAGAACGGCCATGCGCGGGGTGCGCGAAACCCCGCTTACAAGGTTGCAAAAGCTGGTGACTCAGCGGTCTAGCAACCAGGCGACCTCGCGAGCAACCCTTCCTCGCCGCCGCGGCAGGAGCGCCGACTCCGACGAGTCGGAGGCGAGGTCTCTCGAGAGAGACCGCGACCCGCGCCATCGACGACGAGAGAAGGAGCCCGCGGAGGCGATACCTGGTGCTGCCCAAGAGGTAACCGCCTCTCATCAACCCACTCTCGTAGCGAAGCAGCCCGCCGATGGACGGCAGGAAGGTCGCCGGGAGGAAGCCCGAACCCTCCGAGAGGAAGCGTGCACGACCGCATAGGACCTGCGCAGCCGCCTTTGGGAGTTCTCCCTGGGCACTGGCAGCGACCTAGTGCGCCGGTGGATCTGTTGGAGGATCTCGCCACCTACGGAGGGAGCTCGCCCTTCACAAGTGAGGTGCACCGAGGGGGTTTTCCTCACCATTGGACGCCACCCAAGTTTGTGTTATTCGATGGGTCACAAGATCCCGTCGACCACCTTTTGGCTTACCGGAAACTATTGTTCTTCCGGGACCAAGACCACGTTCTATGCCGGGCATTCCCGAGCAGTTTGACCGGCTCGGCGTTGAACTGGTTCCACAAGCTGCCGCCAGGCATGATCCCAGATTTTCCAACCCTTTCTAGGTTGTTTCTGGAGCAATATCGCTGCAACAGGCAGCCCCCTAAGAGGATTGAGTCCCTATTCACCCTGGCCATGGGAGCCCGCGAAACACTCCGATGTTTTGCAACACGGTTTCGAAGTGCTTACCTCGCCCTAGAGGACGCGGCGGGCCAAGACCGCACAGCGGTGAGCGCTTTCAGGAGCGCGCTCCCGGAGGGGAGCAAGCTTCATGACGCACTGGTGATCAAGGATCCCCGCACCATGGTCGAGCTGTTCGCCATTGTCCAGCAGCACATCAAGCTCGAAGATGTGGTGCTCGACCGAAAAGGAAAGGCGATTGAACAGCGACCTCCTCCGGCTTTGCGACCTCTCGTCGTCAAAGCTGTAGAGAGACGAGAGACACCCCCGGTAGCACCTTTGCCGGGACCGATCGCAGCTCCTGCCGTGCTGACCGCGGAAGTCCCCGTGGTGGCCGCTAGAAGGCCGGCGAACTGTCGCCTACCTCCGGGGCCCGGGGAGCGGGATTTCACTGTACTGACCAACTCCCCGGGGCAAATCTTGCACCAGATCCGGAATGAACCCTTCGTTCAGTACCCTCCCCCCTGTAAGACAGGGAGCCCGGCTCGACCGACAATACCCGACGGTGCGCATTTCATCGCGGCCCCGGGTATCACACCAATAGATGCCGGGCTCTGAAGAACCACCTGGAAGATTTTGTCACCCTGGGGCACTTGAACCAATTCATCTCGCCCCCGAGAAGATTCGAGGTGATCCCGGCACGGGTCCCTCGGGAGGGAGATCGCCCAGGGCCCGCCGAGCCCGCCCTACCTCTGTCTCCCCCGGGAGGACCGGCGATCTGCCACACCATTAGCGGGCGCCTGAGTGGCCCGAGATCCAGCAATGAAGTTCGACGGCAGGTCAGAGAAATGGAGCGAGCTCGAAAGGTACATTCCGTCTCTCTAACCCCTGTTTTACTCCAGAGACCGAGGTTGGAAGCCCGCGACTTTCTCTGGTTCTCGGAAGACGACATGGCTGGGGTAGTAACTCCCCACAATGATCCTCTCGTCATACGCCTTATGATGGCCAACATCGAAGTAAGGCGAGCTCTAGTGGATTCGGGAAGCGCCGTGGACATTCTTTTCTTGACAGCCTTCCAGCGAATGGGGTTGAGACAAGCCGATCTGTCTCCCTCAACGAGCTCCCTCAGTGGATTCACTGGTGAGGTCGCTAAAGTGGTAGGAGAGATAACCCTCACTGTAACCGCGGGCCCGAAGGCTCGCCAAGTCCGTTTCGCGGTAATAGACGGACTTTCCGCGTTTAATGTCATCCTTGGGCGACCTTGGTTGAGGCAAATGAATATGGCGTCTTCACCCAATCATCAGGCTCTCAAATTTCCCACCACAAGCGGGGTCGTGGTTACTCGGGGCGACCAGGTCGCCGCTACCAGATGCGAGCAGGACGTCTTTCATCTCATGGACATGGAGGTCACTGAGGCCAAGAGGCCCGCGCCCTCCTAGCAATTAGCACCCACCACGAGCGGGCTCCCTCAAAGCCCAAGAGGGATCTCCTCGCTTAAATCCCCTACTCCACCCCCGGGTGGGAGCGGTGTGGATCTTAAGCTCGAGGAGAAAGGTCGCCTGTCGGGATCCCAGAGAGGAAGTTTTCCCGTTGTCGAGCCGCTACAAGAGATCAACATCGGTGGCGAGGACGGACCGAGGGTCGTCCATCTCGGGACCTCGCTAGCCAAGGGCGAGGTCCTAACCTTAACCAACCTGCTCAGGGAATACCGCGACGTGTTCGCATGGAGCTTCGATGACATGCCAGGAATTGACCCAGAGGTCGCCTGCCATCGTCTGCACACCTTGCGAGACTTCCCACCGGTGAAACAAAAAGCTCGGCACATACCCGCTGCAAAGTCCGCCGCAGTGGCGGCAGAGATAGAAAAGCTGGAGCGAGCGGGCTTTATCCGCGAGGCGCACTTCCCCGATTGGATCTCCAATATCGTGGTGGTACCCAAGAAAAGTGGGGCGGTCAGAGTGTGCATCGACTTCTCCGACCTCAACAAAGCATGCCCGAAGGACGGATTCCCTCTTCCACGAATAGGCGCGCTGGTCGACGCTGCTGTCGGATTCTAGGCCTTATCCTTATGGACGGGTATTCTGGGTATAATCAGATACCTCTCCACATTGACGATCAGGAGAAGACCGCCTTCTATTCTGGGGCGGGCTACCAGAAGCTTTTCTGTTATCGGGTAATGCCGTTTGGACTCAAGAATGCGGGAGCGACCTACCAAAAGTTAGTCACTCAGATGTTTAAAGATCAGATCGGCAGAAATGTCGAGGTTTATGTAGACGACCTTCTGGTAAAGAGTCGAGAGCGAGAAGGGCATGTTGCCGATCTCCGCGAAATCTTTGAGGTTTTGCGAAAATTTCAGATGAGGCTAAATCCAGCCAAGTGCGCATTCGGGGTGACTTCTGGAAAATTCCTAGGATACCTGGTCACCCATAGGGGGATCGAGGCCGATCCTGGACAAATCCGAGCACTCGTCGAAATGCCCGCACCAAAAACTCGGCAGGAGGTTCAAAGGTTGAGTGGACGGATCGCCGCGCTAAACCGGTTCATTTCCAAATCTTCAGATAGTTGCCGACCTCTCTTCGAACTGCTTCGGAAGGGGGCAAGCATCCGCAGGGACGAAAAGTGCAAGCTCGCTTTTCGGAAGATCAAGGACTATTTGGCTAGCCCGCCAATTCTAGCGGCACCAAAGGAGGGCGCCGAGCTGGGCGTGTATCTTGCGGTCACCGAGAATGCGGTAAGCGGGGTCCTCGTAGTGGAAGAAGCAAAAGTGGAGCGGCCTGTTTACTTTGTGAGCCATACAATGCTTCCCGCCGAGCTCCGGTATCGACCAATCGAGAAGGTCGCATTGGCCTTGGTCCTTACCGCGAGAAAGCTCCACCCCTACTTCTCGGCGCACGCCGTCAAGGTTATCACGGAGCACCCATTGAAGAGCGCGCTTTCTTGTCCCTCGATAGCAGGAAGGCTCTATCGATGGTCCGCCGAGCTCGCCGCCTACGGTCTGGAGTATGTTCCTCGAGTTGCTGTCAAAGGGCAGGTCCTTGCTGATTTCTTAGCGGACTTCCCCATAGAAGAACCGGTTCAGTACCAGGAGGATGAGCCAACTGAGGCACACCCTGGGAAGGCAAGGTTCTTGGGTGACCGAGGGGAGCTTCCTCCAGCGAAGCATTCCGAAATAGCGGATTGGGAGCTGTTCGTCGATGGTTCCTCCAACGCTTTGGGAGCCGGTATCGGGGTCGCACTGATCGCCCGAACGGTATTCCTGGAGAAATCAGTCCGATTGGACTTTGCTGCCACCAACAACGAAGCAGAATACGAGGCACTGCTTGCCGGACTAGAGCTCGCTCAAGAAGTAGGCGCCAAACGGTTGAAGGTCTTTAGCGTCTCACAGCTAATCATTTGTCAAATCAAAGGAGATTATGCCTTCCGGGATACGCGAATGGCGGGCTACGCGGACCTGGTGAAGGGCAAGGCCGCAGGGTTCGAGAAGATCTCTTTCGAACAAATTCCGCGAGCCGATAACAGGCGGGCTGACGCATTGGCAAATGCCGCCTCCCTGCTGGGAGGATCGGAAGCTCGCCAGATTTTCATCGAAGTCCAAAGTCAGTCTCGGCTCCAACTTACAGAGCCCGCCGTTAACCAAGTGTCGGCCGACGTGTCACCTGGCGGATGGACCGCGCCTATTATTCGTTTTCTCCAGAAGGGCAAGCTCCCGGAAGGTAGGGACGAAGCTCGGCGAATGGAGAAGTGCGCTGGCCGCTATCTCATTCGCTGGGATCGCCTTTTTAGGAAATCCTTCGGCGGGCCAAATTTCCGCTGTATTGAGCACCCCGAAACTGAAGAGGTTTTAAATTGCATTCATTCCGGCGAGCTGGGAAATCACGCTGGTGGGCGGTCTCTGGCTGCAAAGGTAAGGAGGCAAGGATATTGGTGGCCCACCCTCGAGCAAGATGCGTTGGAGCTCGCCCGAAGGTGCATTCAATGCCAGAAGCACGCCACGACGAATCACATGCCCGCAGTAGAGCTGCACCCTCTGGTGAGCCCTTGGCCATTCCAGCAGTGGGGGCTCGACATTGTGGGACCTTTCCCTCAGTCAGCCCGGCAGAAGAAATTCATCTTAGTAGCCACCGACTACTTCACCAAATGGGTGGAAGCGGTCCCACTAGCTAAGATAGGTGAAAAGCAGGTGAAAGACTTCCTGTGGAAGAACATTTTTTGTCGGTTCGGTCTGCCCCGAACACTAATTACCGATAATGGTCGCCAGTTCGATAATTGCTTAATCAAAGGCTTTTGTGCCGAATACGGGGTCGACCTAAGGTTTTCCTCTCCAAGGTACCCTCAAAGCAATGAGCAGGCCGAAGCCACAAATTGGGTAATCCTCGACAACCTCAAGAAAAGGTTGGAAGGAAAGAAGGGTTTGTGGGAGCAGGAGCTCGACGGCGTGCTATGGGCCTATCGCACTACTCCACGACGCTCAACTGGCGAGTCACCTTTCGGTCTCACTTATGGGTGCGAAGCTGTGCTCCCCGTGGAAGCCGAGCTGCCTACCGAGAGGAGGCTCGCAGCAGACGAGGTCAACAATGACGGACTGCTTTCCAACTCCCTCGATCAGCTCGAAGAACGACGGGAGCGCGCCAACCTGCACCTCGCCGGGTACAGACAAGAAATGAAGCGCGCCTATGATAAGAAAGTTCGCCATCGAGCGTTCAAGACTGGCGACCTGGTAATGAGAAAGCAAACACGCAAGAGTCCAACGCCGGAAAGCTCGCGGCGAACTGGGAAGGCCCCTACATAGTGCACCAAGCGCGAGGATCTGGGGCCTACCAGTTGATGACTGCTGAGGGCGACCTCCTTGAGCGACCTTGGAACGCTATGCATCTTCGGAAGTTTTATGCCTAAGGCTGGCGACCTTTTGTAAAATTATCTTCTGAGGAATTTATGAACAAACAATGTCGGTTCCGCCAAAGTATTTTAGCTTGGAAGCTGTGAATTTCAAAGGTACAGTCCGCCGTTGTGCGGACTTAAAGCAGAATCGGGTTCCTCAGAGGCCGCCAGAAAGCGACCTTGAGATTCTCGGGGTAGCCCGCCGCAATGCGGGTTTAAAGCAAGACTGGGCTCCTCAGAGGCCGCCAGTAAGCGACCTTGAGATTTCCAGGGTAGTCCGCTGTCAAGGGGACTTAAAGCCTAGCCAGGATCCTTCGCGCTCACCAGCCATGAACGGAAGCATCCCGGCGTGATCTAGGGAAACTTGAGAAGGGCGATCCCCCTTTCAGGTAGCCCGAACATCCCTTGGTAACCCCTCAAAGGGCATGTCCAGTGATCAGGATCCTTGGGGGTAATTAACCGGGCAGGGGGCAGCTAGCACTTACTAGTTTTCTTTAAAATAAAATTGAATTAAATCTCTGAGCGTAGGGAAATTTTTGAAGTTATTTGGTTCGCTCGTCTTTTTCTTTTCCGGGCTCAGAGATTATAACGAGATTTAACGAGCATGTCGAGCTTTTTCGTTTGCACATATTTTAAAATAAAAAGGGTTGAATCGAATTAGTTGCCTCGCCCGGGGTATGGCCCTCAAGATCGCTGCAAAGGTTCTGAAGCGGACTCATAAATAAGAAAGAAAACAACACAGAGAAAGGAACACAAAGACGAGCTCGAGAAGATGCATTTTCATTTATCATTGAGTTACAAAGCTTGGAAGTTACAAAAGAGAACTAGCCTAGTTTTGGCCTGCACCAGCACCATCATCGTCGCCGCGCTTCCTCTTCTTCGACCTTTTGGCCTTATACTTCTCGATGGCGTCGTGTGCGCCTTTCCGGAGGAGCTCGTCGAGCTGCGATTGGAGCCGGCTCTGCTGGGAATGAAGGTCTTGGAGATGCGTCTCTTTCAACGCCGCGATCTCGTCTCTGGAGGCCGCCACCTGGCTTTGGAGCTCGGCAACTTCTTTCTGGGCGGCCTCTTTGGCTTGAAGAGCCTCTTGCAGATCCGAAATGGCGCGGGCGCGAGCATCATCGACCGAAGCGAGCGCCGTGGTGAAGGTGGCAACCCGCTGGCGCAGTTGGCCAACCTCCGTGTCTGCGGAGGCGACCTGCTGGCGCAGCCGGTCCACCTCAGCCCGGAGCTCGCCGGATCGGTCCATCTGGTGAAGACGGTGGATATGCTCGTCTACTCTCCTCTCCGAGCCGTGGAGAGTGTCATCGTAGAGGGAGACCATATCCCCCGCGACGCCAGCGACCTCATCAGCAAGAGCCCGGCTGACCCGCTCCACCTATGGCGAATCAAAACAGCTAGAAGAATAAGACAAGAAGAAAAAAAAAACTGCAACAAAGAAAAGGGTGATTTTTACCTCGGCGAGCCGATTGAAGAGGAGGATGTAGGGAGTCCGGGCGAAGATATTGCGCCCGAGGATCTCCCGCATATAGTGAGGGGCGCGCTCAGGGTCTCCTGAGGAGGAGCCCGTTTGGCTAGCCTCGGCCGGGGTCGCCAGGGGAGGTGCAGCGGCAGCGGCACCAGCGGGCTCGGGCACCGCAGGGGCCACGTCCGGAGCGGGCTCAGCCTCTCGAACGCCGGCACCCCCTTCGTTAGCAGGGGGTGGTGTGACGGCCCTCCCTTCACCGGGCATGCCGGGATCCGAGGCCTCCGAGCTTGAGCTCGGTAGATCCTCCAGAATGGCCCCCAGGTCCGGAGATCAGTAGACCAGCCCGCCCAGCTCCTCCGCGAGGATGGGAGCCGCGGGGGCATCGGGCGGGGCGGCGGTTGGCAAGGCCGCTGGGGCGCTGGCTGCCGGAGCGCTAGCAGGCGTTCGGGGAGCAGGGGCCAAGGATGGCCCCTCGAAGGCCGTGGGGACGGCGGGCGGTGTGACGGTTGGTGAGTTCACGAGAGCAGCGGGCGCGCTGGGAGCAGGTGCGGCTGTTGGCGCGGCGGGAGGTGCAATGGCGGGCGTGCTGGGAGCAGGCGCGGCCTGCGGAGGAGGCGCGCTCGGCGGGGGCAAGCGCGGAGAGCCGGGAGCCGGCCCCTCGAAGGGCGGGGGAGGCACCGCAGCTGTCAGAGTGGTCTCGCCCTCCGAAGCCCGCTGCTCCTTGTCCGAGCTGGAATCAGTGCTGAAATCATCGCCCGATCCCAAGCCCGCCTTGGCTAGGGCGGCCTTCCTCCGCTCCTCGAGGATTCGATCGAAGGCTTCGCGAGCCTGGCGCACGATGTCGTCATCTACCATCGGGCGGGCAGATGGAGCCTTCTTCTTCTTCTTCTTCTGAGTGGCGTCCTCCATCTCTGGGGTCATCACCGCAACAAACAGAGGTTTAGAAAGGTCGCCTGGGAATCCGCGCATCAACACTTCAGCCATTGGGGACTCCACTTCCGCCATGCTGAGAAGAAGCTCGACGCGCGGATCCTCGGGCTCGACAAAAGTGATGCAACGTCGCCGGGGCTCCGGGATTGGGCCCCTCAGAGAAAGAATGGGGGGTAAGGGAGTGGTCGCCTGACCTGGGGTTGCTTCGCGGGCTGGAGGCGGCAGAGAGGGAACGTCCTCGTCGGCGGCCCTGATTGGAGAAGCCCGCTTCTTCCCCTTCTTCGCCGCGGAAGTCCCCGCCCCGGAGGTCGCGGGAGCAGTTGTGGAGGTCGACCCAGTGCGCCGGGAGACCGCGACCTTC
This sequence comes from Chamaelirium japonicum, assembly GCA_947650365.1. NCBI lineage: Eukaryota > Viridiplantae > Streptophyta > Magnoliopsida > Liliales > Melanthiaceae > Chamaelirium > Chamaelirium japonicum. Next base: position 36,447,726 of record OX393559.1, read on the forward strand.
TTCCGCATCACCTTCTGCCGAGTGGTGATGGTTCCGGTCCGGAGATCCTTCCAGAGGAAGGAGAAGTCCGGTGCGAGGACCTTCTCGGGAGTTCGTCCCCCGAGGAAGTGCAGGATCGCCTCGTCGAGAGATTTCTCTCGGGCTGCGGCGATGCACTTTTTCCCCTTGGCCCGGTATTCCGCGATCTCCTTGAAGACGGGAAGAGGCGGTCTGCCGGGAAGGGAGGGGACGCCGGCTCGAGGACCTCGCCATTCGCCCTCTATCACGAACGGGTACTCCTTCCAGTACCGATCCTTGTTCTCAACGGCGGAGAACGGTAGCACCTCCCCGGAGCGACCCGTGAGGTAGAATAGACCACAGTCTACCTCGCTGAAGACAGGTCCCGGTTTGAGGAACCACTTCTTCAGGAGGTAGGCCAGGGGGATCCTCACATTGAGGGTTTCATCAATTCGAGAAAGCCCGTAAAGGATCCCCCTCGAGTTTCCCGGGAGCTGGGCAGGACATAAGCCCGCCAGCTCCAGGAGCTCGCTAGCCAGATGGTTCAGGGGCAGACGGAACCCTGACCATATCTGCCCCACGGAGACCGCGGTGCCGGAGAGCGGCCTCCCGGAGCTCGGGAGGGGAAGAATGGCGAGCTCCTGGGGGATGCCCGCCGCGGTTCGCAGACTCTCAGGGATGGGCGCACCCCCGATGTCGCGAAGCCAGACGACGGCGGGCTCCTTCGGAGGAGCCTCCTCCCCTGAGCCCGGAGCTCGCACCGAGATAGGGGCGACGTTGAGGGGTTCCCCATGGGAGGACGTGGCAGCAGCAGCAGCGGAAGAAGAAGCGGCGGCAGAGGAAGCCATGAAAGCAGAAGGATGAGGGCGAGCTGTAAGCAGAAGGTTGAGGGCGAGCTGTAAGCAGAAGGAGAGAAAGGGAACAGGGAGAGCTGTTTTTCACGCAGCGGTAAAATTCCCCCCCCCCCTCTATTTATAGGAAGGTAAGAGGCAGGTGAATCGGGCTGCAGTTAATGCTCGAGTGCGCCCAGCGAGGCGACGCGACGGCGGTTGAGGCGACAGTTCGTCTCTTTCCAATCAGAAGACGCCACGTGGACCACGCGTGGAGAAAGCTGCGTCGGCGCCGACACTGTCCTTTTCTGACAAAGACGAAGGAGAATGAGAAGAAGACACGTGTCCCACGACGATCGGGATCTCATGATGAGATTCATTGTATCGGTTTCGAATCTCGAGCCTCGCGTCGCATTTAAGGCGATGCGACCGTCGAAGATTTGGTGCGAAACCCAAGCCACAAGATCGCCTGCGGCGGGTGCCCGCAGCTCGCCCAAAGTAGACCCTGACCGTGTGTGGCCAGCTCGCACCAAGAGTAGATCGCTCGCAAAACTGGTGTTTCCGGCCCACCCGACAACTTTGGATTGGAGCTCGCACCCGAGCTCACTCAAAAGTCATGAGGAGAGGAAGCCACGAAAGAGTAAGCTCGCTAGAACTCCTGAGCAAGTGGCCCGCTTTTCTCAGCCACTCCCTCAGGAGGGGGTAATGTTGGGGGTAGCTGAAACCACTTATCTTGAACAAACAGTGTAAGCACACTTGAGGTGAAAGTCGCCCATGAGCCCGTCCAGGAGTTGGAACCCTCAATCCGTATGAGCTCGATCGAATGGCTATTAGGAGCGAGATCCACATTGGGCTGAATGGGCACCTTGTATCTGAGTGCATTGCATCTAGAATTCGGTAAATCGCTTAGACAAAAAGCGCGAAGGAGCTCGCCCCCGGCAAACAAGAAGCTCGCCTTCCCAGCTCGCAAGGAGCTCGCCCCCAGCTCGCAAAGAGCTCGCCCTCAGCTCGCAAGGAGTTCGCCCCCCCAAGTTCGCCAAAAGCTCGCCCCCGGCACACAAGAAGCTCGCCCTCCCAGCTCGCAAGGAGCTCGCCCCCAGATCGCAAAGAGCTCGCCCTCAGCTCGCAAGGAGCTCGCCCCCCCCCCCCCCCCCCAAGTTCGCCAAAAGCTCGCCCCCAGCTCGCTAGAAGCTCGCCACTCCGCACTCAAGGAGCTCGCCACCAGTTTGCCCTTGCCTATGGATCTCATAGACCCCAGGATTCCAAGGGATGGGGAACTCACGCAGGAGCACGACCTTGTCCCCCAGCTCGAGAAGGAGCTCGCCCCCCCTTCTCACACTGGAGCTCGCCCCAAGGCTCGTGCGGGAGTTTTGACCAAAGAGAAAGCAAATACCGGTAGAGCGCTCAAATATCTGCCAGGCCACTCCCGTTGTCGAAGAGGTCGCCTTCTTCGGAGCCCGACTCTTGACAAAGGCTGCCAGATGTCGAAACCCCTCTGAAGCTACGTGGACGATTGAAGTCCACGGAAGCCGCCCGAGTCGGTTTGAGACCTCCCAGACTTGAACATTCCAGAAAATCCACCTGGCAGCGACAGAACAGTAACTGTCCCCCACTACATCGCCAGGCGAGCTAGGCGACAAAGGCTGTCAGGAGCACATGTGCCCAAGGCTGTCAGAGGCCCATGTGGGACGGAACGTGGGGGTCTAGAAGGTGCCCGAAAGAACTGACACGCGTCGCACCCCGATAGGTCGCAGACGGCTATAAATGCCCACCCCCAGGCTCCAAAGTACAGGTTGGAAACCCTCACCACTACCATTTTCGTTTACGTCCACACTCCATCAATCACTTGAGACTGACTTGAGCGTCGGAGGGTCTGCGCTCCTAAGGGAGCCAGCCGTTCTTACGCTTTCCTTTGTCTTGCAGGTAGACCGCACGGGCCAGCGAAAAATATCCCCAAACAAGGTTCTCAGAGGAGAGAGAGAGAGAGAGAGATGAAAATACATAACACAACATGTCAGCAACTTCAAAGAGAACTTCGGTTTACCAAAAAAAGACAACTTCGTCAAAACTTGCCCGGTCAATCTGGCAGGGTCGCCCGAGCGGCCTTCCCAATAGGTTGAGAGAGAGAGAGAGAGAGGTAGGGATACTAAGCCATCCATCTGTCCAGCTGTCACAGAGAGAGAGTGAGAGAGAGAACTGAAACCTGATGAACTACGAGGTGCTCTCCGCCGGCCGCCGACCACACAAAGAAAAAGGAGAAGAAAAGAAGAGAAAGAGGAGATCCCACCATCTCCCACGTCAGACCTTTGTGCAAAGGAATAGGAGTTTCACTCCTGTGGTTGCATTACATCTTCGTTGCTTCATCCTTGACGTATCTTCTCCATGGGTGGCTTTGTAAATCCTGTGAGATATCTTAAATAATCCATAGGTGATGAATTTTTTTTTGTTGCCCATAGCTCTCATCTATTGTTCTAAATGAAAACATGCGAGCGATTTTTTTCCTCTGTTGTGCCTGACAACCATCTGGGATGGGGCGGTAATGAGAGGAAGAGAGCAAATCCCAAAACCGTAGGGAGTGCCTCACTATTCATAGAAATTAATGGGTTACATGCCCATATACTACAGGTCTCCACTTAATGTTCCATGTTTGCATGCCTCTAGGAAGGATTATTGGTCCATATTCCATAGGCATTGGAATCCATGAGAATGATGGCATTGGGCAAGACAGTCACACAGTGGCATCAATCTCAACTTGTGGAAATCCAAGTATGCTAGCGAGATAATATTTCAGCTAATTGGCAACCCTAATCAATGTTGCCACAATGTAGCAAAGCCTGAGTTGAACATTCAGGTATACCCAACCCTTCACTGATGGGATGTGGTTTCATTCTTATTATTCTTGCCGTCATGTGCTTGGTTTAGATGGATTAATAGTCTAACAATTGCAAGATACAATTCTGGCCATGGTTCATCTTATGATCAATGTTTATAAACTGAACAAAAACCACAGAAATTTCTGCAAAGCATTTGAGAAACTTGATATTATCAAAAACATGGCCTTCGACAGGATATGTTGTATACTTGTATGTCAGGATTCACAAAGCCAGCCCTAGATGATTGTATTATTATTGTCAATGGTTATGGAATCATATTATTAGATGTAGTGTGTTAGTATTCTATTAGTCCCACCTCGGTTGTGGTAACGTAATGGTGTGTGTTCTCTCACTATATAAAGAGAGGTAGTCTTATGTAATGTAATGAGTGATCAATGAGATAATACAAGGAGATTTTCTCCCCAATCCTATTCTCTCTCCCCCTCTCTTCGTAACATGGTATCAGAGCCAACCCTCTAGGCCTAGGGTTTCGACGCTCTCCTCTCCGACCTCGGCCTCCTCGGTCGTCATCGACGACATCGAGGAGGCCGGGAACAATAAAAACTTTTTTTCTCTGATCTCGCGAGCCCGCAGCACTGCCAGTCTCGCCCTCACGCTCGCCGGCCACGTCGAGGCCGCCCGCATGCTCCTCGAGGCCGGCGACATCTGCTCCGAGTGCACCTTCGACGGAGCCCGCTGCCACTACGCCGCTCTCCCCCGCTCGCCGCCGAAGTTCGATCTGTCGCAGGTGGTGGACGTAGCAGGTGGTGGACCCTCCAGCGCCAGTGCGAGTGCCTCGCCATCCTCATGTCCTCCGTCCCCAGCCGCGACAACACCGTGGCAGCGGGGATCACGGCGGGCGGGCGGCGGAGCATGCTGAAGCTGGCGCAGCGGATGACAGACAACTTCTGCGCGGGGGTGTGCGCGTCGTCTGCGCACAAGTGGAGCGCGCTGCGGGCGGGGAGCATCGGGGAGGACGTGAGGGTGATGACGCGGCAGAGCCTGGCCGACCCCGGGGAGCCGCCGGGCGTGGTGCTCAGCGCCGCCACATCGGTGTGGCTCCCCGTCGCCCCGCACCGCCTCTTCAACTTCCTCCGTGACGAGAGCCTCCGCAGCGAGTGGGACATCCTCTCCAACGGCGGGCCCATGCAGGAGATGGCCCACATCGCCAAAGGACAGGATCACAGCAACGCCGTCTCGCTTCTCCGTGCCAGCGCGGTGACTCGAACCAGAGCAGCATGTTGATCCTGCAAGAGACGTGCACGGGCGCGTCAGGATCGCTGGTGGTGTACGCACCGGTGGACATCCCGGCCATGCACCTCGTCATGAACGGCGGCGACTCGGCCTACGTTGTTGAGGACGAACCCGGTCTGCGGGAGTTGGTCGCCGCTCTCTGCGCTCGAGCTCCCGCCGCGCCCGCAGTTCTCCCCGCCGGCCTCGAGCTCATGCCGGCCCTGCGCCCGCCGGATTTGCCAGCCGGATCTGCCGCGTCGGCCCGCCTGAAGACCTCGCGTCGGTGCTCTGATTTCATCTCCCGTCTCCGACTCTCTCGCTCTCTCCCAGACTTCTCTCTCTCGTCTCCGATCTTCTCTCCTTTCTCTCCTCCATTCTCTCTCTCTTTCCTTATCTCCTCTCTCTCTCTCCTAAAATCCGGATCATCCCTTTAAAATCGAATCACAGCCATCCCTTGCCCTCAATCTCTCTCTTTCCTCTTTAGCTGATCACAGTCGTCCTTCTCTAAACCAAACATCTCTCTTCTTTCTTCATTTTCTTCTCTCTTTTTAAGTGATCACAGCCATCCGATTTGCATCGGATGGCTGTGCTTTACGCTTCACCTATACTTTACGCACTGTGCCCTACACCCGATTTGCATCGGTTGGTGTCTATTTTCTCTCAGATCTGCGACTTGCTGCATCCGACCCGACACGGCCCTTGCACCCGATCCTACCCTCTTTCATCTTGGCCCTTTTGCGCCGCCCGGATCCTGTGCTCATAGCATCTCGCCACCCGATCCGGCCCTTCCGTACCATGGTGTGCGTTCTCTCTGCGGCCCTGCGCTCGAGCTGCCGCTCCTTTCGCTCCAGCCCGCGCCCATCGGTCTTGATGGCTGCCGAAGCCCTAAGCCGTTTGATCCGGCCGCCTTTGTATCCCACGCCCGCCGTTCGCTGCACCTTGAGCTTTATCAGCCCGCCTTGCACCCTATGCCCTTGCACTTTGTCGATTCGCCTGCCCCATCGCCTCGCTCTGTGCCATTGCACCTTGGTATTTTTGCGCTCTGCGCCCTACCGATCTGCCTTTGCACCTTTTGATCCTCTCTAGTTCCGGTCACACTTGTTTTGTGCCGGCTTTTGGATCCTCTCTCGTTCCGGTCACACTTGTCTTGTGCCGGCTTTTAGATCCTCTCTAGTTCCGGTCACACTTGTTTTGTGCCGGCTTTTGGATCTTTTTCTTGTTCCGGTCACATTTGTCTTGTGCCGGCTTTTAGGTCCTCTCTAGTTCCGATCACACTTGTCTTGTGCCGGCTTTTGGATCCTTTCTAGTTCCGGTCACACTTGTTTTGTGCCGGCTTTTGGATCTTTTCTCGTTCCGGTCACACTTGTCTTGTGCCGGCTTTTGATCCTCTCTCGTTCCGGTCACACTTGTTTTATGCCGGCTTTTGATCCTCTCTAGTTCCGGTCACACTTGTTTTGTGCCGGCTTTTGATCCTCTCTAGTTCCGGTCACACTTGTTTTGTGCCGGCTTTTGGATCCTCTCTTGTTCCGGTCACACTTGTCTTGTGCCGGCTTTTGGATCCACTCTCGTTCCGATCATTCTTGCGCCGGCTTTCGGATCCTCTTTCTTTACTTGGTCTTAGAGAGAGAACACACACCATTACGTTACCACAACCGAGGTGGGACTAATAGAATACTAACACACTACATCTAATACATATAATGATAAATAACTTACTGAAGACTCCATCCTTGCAGGAACAGTTCACACTATGTATTATGCACTACTTTCATAAAGGTCAAGTGCCTCTCAATTGTGATTTAGACTTATACTAGACTAGCTTAGACAGCCTATCGTAAGTTTGTTTGCAAATATGGCCCATTAAACAATTCATCTTGAAAATAACATCAGACGACAGGGACAATCATATTTCCTCAAAACCATGTAGATAATCATAGCATAAGCACACAGCGTAAATTAGAATATCTGCATTAAACTACAGTTCTCCATCCCTTGGAGCAACCAACACATCATATCTCAAGTTTTTATCTCATATGTAGATACTGGATTCTGACTTCAGATTTGCTCACATGGAAAGGCACTGCAACGAAACTGTCTAGAAAAACTCTAGTAATAATAAAATTAACAACAAATTCATGCATCGGCACCTCGATGGTGTTGTGACTCTTATCCATTCAAAATATTCATGAAAATAAATTATCGATTAGGAAGAGATTATAAAATTGGATGATCCACAAAAATCATAAATGAGAGGCAAAAGCATAAATCACAAAAGTAGCATTTCTTTCTGATCAGTGGCATGTCAAAATTAGATGCCATATGCTTTCATACTTATGCAGATCAAAGAACTACTTAAATACAAACAGCAGAGAAATATGCAGAAAGGACATGTCAAAAAATTATGACGATTAAAAAATGCTCACCAAGAACAAAATATTGAACTCAGTGAAATAAAGTTGAATATTCAGAAGAATACAGTCTCACCAATGATTATTTTCCTAACATCACTTGCTCGACGAGCTGCCTCAAGCTGGAGTTCAAAGGAGCTTGGCTTAACGACCTTATCACTGGATGTCTGACTTGTATCTGAAGCCGATTTATGATTAAAGTGGATGTTACTTCCTTGGCTACTATCCAACTTTATAAAGAATGTACCATTAGGCCATAGAACCTGATCAGCAGAAAAGCAAATGTCACTAAAACAAATTAAGGACGAACATTTGCTTATTACCTGTATAGAAGAAAATGAGCTTCAGAAATTTAGAAAAACTGAAAACGATTAAAAAAAATTACATGATTTGGTGGTTTACCATGGTTTCTATTAGATGAGTTAGTTCAGTTCAAGGAACGAAGCTCCAACTCCAAAAAATAGTTTTTGTATTTTTTGGTGGTTTACCATGATTTTCATTACACAAGAAGTTAGAAAGTTTGAAGTTTTTAATCCAAAGAAAATTACAGTAGGGAAAGCTGTATTCTATACTTTTGATGCTGTGCATCTCTATGTTTCTCTTTCCTAATGGGTAAGTCTGTTTCAACATCATCTGCTTTTATTTCATGCAGTTCTGCCCATCTATTTTGTTAATTCCCTAAACAAAAATAATAAAAGATTTATTACAAAACTAATATCACTAAACATTGATAATGACGGCATTCTAGCTGTATTTTCTATGATAAAAGCCCAACTGCCCTCTCTTCTACTTAGAGCTGGCAATTTGTGAACCCGACACGAAATTAGCGGGTCTGGGTTTGGGTTAAACGGTTCGGGTCGTAAACGGGTCGACATAACTAACCCGTTTAATAAATGGGTCGGGTCCGGGTTTAGGGTCTAGACACAGTAGACCCGAGAAGACCCATTTAAAATTCAACGGGTCGTGTCAGGTCTACCCGCAATCCGATATTGTAGTATATAGGATAATATTGTAGTATGTAGCACCAGCAGGTCTTATCGGGTCAGGTTGGGTCGAGTCAGATCGAGTCGGGTTGGGTCAGATGAATAGATCCGTGTGGTAAACGGGTCTAACGGGTCTTATTGGGTCCACCAGTTTATAAGTGGGTCGGGTACGGGTTTAGGGTCTAGACTCTAGACACGATTAGTTAAACGAGTCGGGTCCGGGTCTAGGGGTTTTGGACACGACCCGAAACTAGACACGACACGAACCCGACCCATTGCCACCCCTACTTCTACTATATACAGTACATGCAATAGACTATATCTTATGGAGCTGCAATTTGCAGCATTGTTTTTCCTCAAATTAAAGATGATATATCTTATAGGTAAGATTGAAAAGAATTTTCCGACCGACAGTCAACCAAATGTCAACCGTCGAAGATTGGTGCCAAAAACTAGACCAAGCCAACTTGGCAAGAGAGGGGCATACCAAGAAACCCAAAAAGGCGATTGGTACATAGAGAGACATACCTTGTGGCAGTCCTGTCAATGCGGCCAAGCGATGTCTAGGTGATCAGACATACCTGGGCGAGGCGTGGCCTAGGCAGCGTCTAGGCAAGATGATGGGGACATCGAGCCTCGACCCTGGCGAGTGTACCAGCGCAGGAGGCGACATCTGAGCATGTGGTTCTAGCCATGTTGGCTGTTTTGTTTTCGGTTGAGTCAAGTCCGTGCTTAGTGGACTGTTATTTTGTTAGAGTACTTTTAGTCCCACCTCGATTAGTGGGCTACTTTGTCTGTCGTTGTAAGCCTATTTATAGGCATGTCGTCTTTTCTTTCAGTATGCAATGAATAATAAATTTCTGTTTTTCTCCACATACGTGTTGAGAGAAACCAGGGTGAGGTGTGTGAAACCCCAAGCCCAAACCCTAGGTGTGTGAAACCCTAGGCCCAGACTAGTGTGTGAAACCCTAGTTGGCCCCTCCCCTATCTTCCTTTCCCCAGCCCACACCGCCGCCCCTCTCCCTTCTCTCTCTCTCTCCCCCGCGAGCCATCCCCCGACCCCCGCCCCCTCTCCCTGTGCCGCTCGATCCGGCCCCCGGCCCGTCTCCCTGCGCAGCCGCCCACCCCGATCCCCTCCCTCTCTCTCCCACCCGGCCCGGCCCGATCCCCATCCTCTCTCCTTCCCTTCCCCGCGATCCAACCCGAACCCCACCTCCCCACCTCAGCAGAGCCCATCCCCTCGGCATGACTGATCCGGATGTGGATCACGGCTTGATCGACGACGAAGACGAATTCCTCGACATCCGTTCCCCATTCCTCGACTTCCAGTTCAGCGCCGGCGAGAATGTGAAGGAGTACGTGGAGCTCATCACCTACCTTGTCGCCCAGGACGCAGAAGCTCAGCTGGGGATCTCGGAGAACCATCAACGGTGGTATCCCGGCGCGCCCGTACACCCCAACGTGTTGGCACTCCGGGCCCTCACTCAAGCCCCGCCCCAAACCGAGGATCCCGCATCGACATCGACCTCGCCACCAGCTAAGAGCCCTGAGGTTTCCCACAACCCTCAGTATGTAAGCTTTCCCTCTCCCCGGTCAGTATTCAAGGGTAGCCCGGTAATCAAATCTCCTAGGTTTTATATATGAAAACTGCTGTCCCCCATGAACTGCGAGATGTGTGATTCTGTTTAACCCTGTTCGTTACTAATCCTGATATTACACGTGGAACCTCGCTGATAACCAAACATCTATTATTTAATCATTTAAGGGTTGGAATAGTTGTTTGTGTGCCTGTTCGGCTTTGCTAAAACCATTAGCCACCTTATCTGTTTAAATTAATTTCCCGTGTCGGCTCGGAGCAAAGTGGTGACCCTGTCACTGCTCAACGAATCTTGAACTCCATGTTAGCACACACTGTTCCACATCATTTTGGTATCAGAGCATGGTCATAGCTAGATCATTCGCATTCAACACCTGATCCTGCATCTTGCATTCATTTTAGTTCTTGTGCATTAAGTTAAAAAAAAAAAATATTATTATCATTATTAGCATCATCTTGTGTGTTGTCATTGCATGCCAACCCGTAGGGGTAGGCCATATCTATTAGGAGAGTCTAGCGAGTCGGACAATTGCAAAATGAATCCCGGGGCTTTGACTAGAGCACTTGCTGAGTTGACCCAAGGTATAACCACCATGAACCAGAACCTCGCCGCGTATCAGCGCGATACCAACGCCCGGCTAGACCGGATGGAATAAGCGCAGGCCAATCCGCATGTCGAGTTTCCTGATCCCCCTCAAGGGCCCCCGGCCAATTGGCAAAACAACCAGAACCCCGATGAGCAATACTTTCGGAGTATCAGGTTAGAGGTACCCTCTTTTGATGGTAGGCATGATCCCCAGTTTTTCTTAGACTGGCTCCAGTCCATGGATCGTTATTTCGTGTGGTACCCGTTGACTGAGGTTAGGAAGGTCCGTTTCATAGCCATGAAGCTTAGCGGACCCGCGAGCCAATACTGGACCAATGTGGAAGCGTTGAGAGTCGTGCGGACCCAGGACCCTATTGATACTTGGGTCGCCATGAAGAATGAGCTGAAGGGTAAGTATGTACTGCCGTCGTACCAAACACGACTGTTAGACCAATGGCACCAATTTACCCAATATAGCAAATCAGCTAAAGACTATGTTGCCACATTTAATGAATTCCTCACTCGATGCAACGTCCTTGGGACCGAGACGCCTGTCCAAGTCCTTTCCCGTTTCCGGTCTGGTCTGAGGGAAGACCTAAGGAATGAGCTCCTTGCCAGAGATGTCACGGAATTGGAAAGAGCCTACGCTTTAGTACAAGACCTTGACACCTCTAGGTCTAATCACGCCTACAAGCATCCTGATTCTAGGAGCTATCCCACCAGGTCCTCCCCTAGCAATTCCAATCGAACCTACCCCAACTCATCCCAACCAAAGCCCAGCATTCCCAATAAGAATTTTGAGAGGGACGCCCGAGGAAAGAGTGTCGAGCGCGACTTCTCCAAAGTCAGCCCTCTCACAAAGTATTACAAGTGTCAAGGGTATGGCCACGTAGCTGCCAACTGCCCCAGCCCTGTCAGAGTCAACATTGTTGATGGCAATCCTATTGAAACGGTAGAGCTCAGAGAAGCAGAGTTCGTCTACCAGGCGGAGGAAGAAGATGAAGATTTTGAAGACGATGATGACGGTACCATTCTGAGTTGTCTTAGGCAGTTGTCGTCTCCCACCGTGTCAGTTGTTAGGTGCGCACTATCCCAACCCAAGGATCAAAATGACTGGAGGTGCACCGCTATTTTCCACATGTTCACCAAGATTGGGGATAAAAACTGTAAGGTCATCATCGACAGTCCGTGTCATCCGCTGTAATCTCCAAGATTGGCCTCAAGGCCGTCCCCCACCCTCGTCCCTATCAAGTGTCTTGGATCAACTCCACTGCCATGGAGGTCAAGCAGAGATGTCCAGTGCCCATAAATTTCAACATCTACAAGGACAAGATCTGGTGTGATGTCCTGACCATGGATGTGGGCCAAGTCATCTTGGGAAGACCTTGGCTTTTCGATAACGATGTTCTCATTTATGGACGCTCGAACATGTGTCTGTTTGAACATGAGAGCAAGAAAGTCAAGTTGATCCCCTCCCCGCCCAAGAATGCCCAAGCCGAGCAAAAGACTACCCCCGAGAAGAAAGCCAAGAGCGTTAGTTTTGTCAGTGCCAAAGAGCTGAGTCACGAAGTAGAAAAGGGGGCTCATATCATCATCCTAGTAGCAAGAGAAACCCCTAGTCGATCCCTTCCGAAGTCACCCCTGTGCTTAGGGAGCTTGCTGATGTTTTTCCTGAAGATCTCCCTGACCAACTGCCCCCGATACGTGACATACAGTATGCCATTGATTTGGTCCCTGGGGCAAGTCTTCCCAACCTGCCGCATTATCGAATGAACCCTACTGAACACGCGGAGTTGAAGAGGCAGGTTGACGAACTCCTACAAAAGGGTTTCATCAAGGAGAGTATGAGGCCTTGTGCGGTCCCCGCCCTACTGACGCCTAAGAAAGATGGGTCATGGCGTATGTGTGTAGATAGTCGCGCCATCAACAAAATAACAGTCAAGTACCGTTTCGCTATCCTGCGACTGGACGACATGCTGGATATGATGTCCAGAGCTACCATCTTCTCAAAGATTGACCTGAAGAGTGGCTATCACTAAATTCGTATCCGTCCTGGCGACGAGTGGAAGACTGCGTTCAAGACTAAGGATGGACTATATGAGTGGATGGTTATGCCCTTTGGGCTGACCAACGCCCTGAGTACCTTTATGAGAGTTATGACGCAAGTACTTCGACCATTTATGGATAAATTTCTTGTGGTGTACTTTGACGACATACTTGTCTACAGTCAATCTCGGGCGCAACATTTAGACCACCTGCGTCAAGTCTGTACTGTGCTGAGAAAAGAAGAGTTGTATGCGAATCCGAAGAAGTGCACGTTTCTCACAACTCAAGTCCAATTCTCAGGATTTGTTGTTTCTACTGAGGGAGTCTCTGCAGACCCCGAAAAGGTCAGAGCGATCAAAGAGTGGCTCGAACCCAAGAATATTCGCGATGTCAGAAGTTTTCATGGGCTCGCCACCTTTTAACGTCGATTCATCAAAGGGTTCAGCACCATCATGGCCCCAGTGACTGACTGTTTGAAGAAGGGTGAATTCACTTGGTCAAGTGCCACCACTAGAGCATTCATTGAAATTAAGAAAAGGATGGTTGAGACCCCTGTCATGCGTCTCCCTGATTTTTCTACGGTTTTCGAAGTGGCTTGCGACGCGTCTGGGCTTGGGATAGGTGGAGTCCTTTCCCAGGAAGGCCACCCGATCACCTATTTTAGCGAGAAGCTAAATGACACTCGACAGAGGTACTCTACCTGTGATAAGCAGTTCTATGCGGTGATACAATCACTTCGCCATTGGCGACATTACCTTCTGCCGCAAGAATTCGTCATTTTTTCTGACCATGAGGCCCTTTGATATATTTACTCCCAGAAGAGATTGAATGCGCGACATGGTCGATGGGTTGAATTCCTCCAGGATTACACCTTTAGTCTGCGCCATAAGGCGGGAGTTGAAAATGAAGCTGCTGATGCGCTCAGCCGTCGCGTGTTCATCCTTTCCAAATTAACCATGGCAGTTGATGGGTTTGTGAGGATAAAAGCTGAGTATGAGTCATGTCCCGACTTTAGTGAAACCTATGCGTTATTCAGAGACGGGACCCTGTCCGAAATTGATGGATATCTCATGCACGATGGATATCTGTTCCGGGGACGAAGGTTGTGCATCCCACGAACATCCTTATGCGAGTTTCTCGTATGGGAGTTGCACGCTGGAGGTCTTGCCGGACATTTTGGAAATGAGAAAACGATCGAAGCTGTGGAATACCGGTTCTATTGGCCAAGCCTGAAGCGCGATGTTGCTAGGCACGTTGGTAGATGTCACACCTGTCAGCTAGCCAAGCAACACAAGCAAAACACTGGCCTGTACACCCCTTTACCGGTCCCAAATTGTCCATGGCAAGATATCAGTATGGACTTCGTACTGGGCCTTCCGAAGACTCTAAGGAAACACGATTCGATTCTGGTCATCGTGGATCGTTTCTCCAAAATGGCCCATTTCTTACCTTGCTCCAAAACGCCTGATGCTTCGAGGGTTGCTAAGATTTTCTTCGACGGTGTCATCAGGTTGCACGGTCTGCCCAAAACCATTGTTTCTGACAGGGATGTCAAGTTCACCAGTTTTTTCTGGAAAACTCTGTGGCACAAGTTGGGCACTAAGCTCCAGTTTTCTACCGCTTTCCACCCACAAACCGATGGCCAAACCGAGGTAGTTAATCGAAGTCTGGGGAACCTTTTGCGCACCTTGGTAGATGAACATGTTGGGACTTGGGATCTGAAATTGTCCATCGCTGAATTTGCATACAATACATCTGTTAATAGGATCACTGGTTTGAGTCCCCATGAAATTGTGCATGGTTTTAAGCCTAGGCAGCCTATAGATCTCATCCCTATGGCTGATTATCATCGAGTCTCTGAGTCAGCATCTGCATTTGCATCGCATGTCCAAGAACTACACAGGGAAATCAAAGATAGATTGAGCAGAGCAATGCTAACTATGAGCTACGAGCTGACCTCAGGAAAAGGTTTAAAACATTTAATGTTGGCGATTATGTAATGGTCCGGATCCGTCCGGAACGATTCCCCTCGGGAACTGTTAAAAAGCTGCATGCACGCAGTGCGGGCCCTTTCCAAATCTTAAAGAAATTGAATGACAATGCCTATGTTATAGATCTCCCTGAAGATTTCGGCATCAGTTCCACCTTCAATATCGAGGACCTAGTGCCCTACAAGGGTCCTGATTTTAACCCTAGTAATCCTCTCGTAGGTGAGCCTTCCCATGACCCAGTTTCTGAGAGCCCCTCCCTACCTCCACTTCCAGAAATTCCACCAAATTATGCAGCAGATAAAATAGATAAAATTGTGGATGATGAGATTGTGTCCAGTAAGGACGGTGGCACCCAACGGTATCTGATCCGTAGGAAGGGAAGACCCACCTCTGATGACACCTGGCTTGACCGCAGTGATCTTCAGCAGTGGATCCCGACACCCTGGAGCAGTACGAGAGCTTTGCAGATCCTCACTCGACGGGGTCGAGCTCTCTCACCTGGGGAGAATGATGGGGACATCGAGCCTCGACCCTGGCGAGTGTACCAGCGCAGGAGGCGACATCTGAGCATGTGGTTCTAGCCATGTTGGCTGTTTTGTTTTCGGTTGGGTCAAGTCCGTGCTTAGTGGACTGTTATTTTGTTAGAGTACTTTTAGTCCCACCTCGATTAGTGGGCTGCTTTGTCTGTCGTTGTAAGCCTATTTATAGGCCTGTCGTCTTTTCTTTCAGTATGCAATGAATAATAAATTTTTGTTTTCCTCCACATACGTGTTGAGAGAAACCAGGGTGAGGTGTGTGAAACCCCAAGCCCAAACCCTAGGTGTATGAAACCCTAGACCCAGACTAGTGTGTGAAACCCTAGTTGGCCCCTCCCCTATCTTCCTTTCCCCAGCCCACACTGCCGCCCCTCTCCCTTCTCTCTCTCTCTCTCCCCCGCGAGCCATCCCCCGACCCCCGCCCCCTCTCCCTGTGCCGCCCGATCCGACCCCCGGCCCCCGGCCCGTCTCCCTGTGCCGCCGCCCACCCCGATCCCCTCCCTCCTCTCCCACTCGGCCCGGCCCGATCCCCATCCCCTCTCCGTCCCTTCCCCGCGATCCAACCCGAACCGCACCTCCCCACCTCAGCAGAGCCCATCCCCTTGGCATGACGGCATGGCTGATCCGGATGTGGATCACGGCTTGATCGACGACGAAGACGGATTCCTCGACATCCGTTCCCCATTCCTCGACTGCCAGTTCAGCGCCAGCGAGAATGTGAAGGAGTACGTGGAGCACATCACCTACCTCGTCGCCCAGGACGCAGAAGCTCGGCTGGGGATCTCGGAGAACCATCAACGGTGGCATCCCGACGCGCCCGTACACCCCAACGTGTTGGCACTCCGGGCCCTCGCTCAAGCCCCGCCCCAAACCGAGGATCCCGCATCGACATCGACCCCGCCACCAACTGAGAGCCCTGAGATTTCCCACAACCCTCAGTAGGTAAGTTTTCCCTCTCCCCGGTCAGTATTCAAGGGTAGCCCGGTAATCAAATCTCCTAGGTTTTATCTATGAAAACTGATGTCGCCCATGAACTGCGAGATGTGTGATTCTGTTTAACCCTGTTCGTTACTAATCCTGATATTGCACGTGGAACCTTGCTGATAACCAAGCATCTGTTATTTAATCATTTAAGGGTTGGAATAGCTGTTTGTGTGTCTGTTCGGCTTTGCTAAAACCATTAGCCACCTTATCTGTTTAAATTAATTTCCCGTGTCGACTCGGAGCAAAATGGTGACCCTGTCACTGCTCAACGAATCTTGAACTCCCTGTTAGCACACACTGTTCCACATCACAAGGCCTAGGCGATATTTTTTTTTTAATATTAAAGTTTATATATATGGGATAATATTCGGATTTTAACAAATAATAAGCATAATACCATCAAAAGCTTCATGTGAAATTAATCAAACAACCGAAATTAAACATTCTTATCTAAAAAGAATATCCATGTCATCATTGTCATGTTAAATAATTGAAATATGAATACGTAAAATCATGTATGTCATGCATCATCAACATGTAACAATCAATTAATCAAATTATGTTACTATTAAGAGGTTATAACATTAAAACCCTAGGTCCCTCACATTCATTATGAAACAAATCAAGTATAATAAACAAACCCTAAAAATTTATACAACCCTAAAATTAGAGAAATAGAAGCATTAGAGAGGATAAATCACATGTATATAAAAAGATAATTCAAAGAGAAAAAAATGTTATAAAAAAAATAACATTAACCTTAACCTTACTAAAAAGAATATGAAATAAACTCTAACTTAGGATATATAGATAAATAGCTAAGAAAAAAGATATATAAAATGGTATTTAAGTATATGGGTCATACGTACATTGAAAAAGAAAACAAAAATAAAGAGAAAATTAAAATATAAAAAAAAAACCTTTTTTTATATAGGTCACCCGTCTAGTTTGTGGCCTAAGTGACCGGGCCCGAAAAGGCCTAGCAGGTCTCCTAGGCGTGGCCTAGGCGACGCCTTGACTACACTACCTTGTGGTTTACACAATTAAGCACATGCAACTAAGATGCAACCCCTCCAAGGTTAGTAGAAGGCAGTGTAGTCAAGGCGTCAAGGCGATGCCTAGGCGATTTGGTCTGCTTAGGCGAGGCGGTGCCTAGGCGATAAAAATTGCCTAGGAGATAAAAATTAAATATATTAAATAAATATAAGTCATATATATACATAAGTAATTTGTGATTTTATGCATAATAAAATTTAATTTTTAGAGATAGATATGGTCAAAATAATACTATTTGATAATGGGTATGATCCAGAGCGTATGGTAAACTATAAAACCATTATTATTGCATCAAATAGGAATCACACGTCAACCACAATGATTATATGTTGCAAATATTAATCACATATCATAGCCATAAATTCAAACAAATAACATAAGCATAAATATAACTATATTAGATAATCTATTGTTATTGGAACATTTCACAACCATATATCAAAAAAAAAAATTTAAAATTACTCATCTAAATCACCCAACCATCTACATCATCGTCACTCTTATATGAATAATCCTTATATGTCTTTCGACTTTTTCCTCATCAAACCCTGAGAACATGGACACAATATTTCTTTTCCCATTAATGATGCATGGTATTGGCCATCGATAAAGCAACATAGACCTATAAAACCAAACGACATTTAAGAAAACTCAATTTGAACCTACTATTTAAAAAAAAATTACAAAACTAGGCTCCTAGGCGGCCGCCTAGACTCCACTGCTCACCTAGCCATGGCCTAGGCGGTCGGGAGTCCAAAATGCCTAGCCAATGGCCTAGGCGGTGCCTAGGCAACACCTTGACTACACTGGTAGAAGGAAAGATCTGATAAAGAGAATCGGGTTCCATCTCCATGGCATATATTAGAATCAAAGAGTTGAAATGAAAGGATATTTCCAAAACACTGGTATTTGTTAGGTCCCCTCGACCCTTGGATATCTGCCTCCTCACAAAACCGGCTTGTAAGAGGAGGTCCAAGGCGGATATATGAAGCTACCTCTGCCCAGCTCCCTAGCCGATGTGGAACTAACTCAACAATCTTCCCCTCACACGAGGTTAGAGCTGGACACCACCACCAGCCCCCATCTCGCATGGGGAGATTAACGAAACAGGCACACATGGGAACAACCTGGCCACACTTGGCCCGACTAGAACCTGGATGGGCGGAATCGTGCTCTGATACCAGTGTGGGTCCCCACGACCCTTGGATACCCGCCTCCTCACAAAACCGTCTTGTAAGGGGAGGTCCAAGGCGGGTATATGAAGCCACCACTACCCAGCTCCCTAGCCGATAGGGATGGCAATGGGTCTGGTTCGGGTTTTAATTTTCTATTGTAAACGGGGTGGGTTTGGGGCGGGCCTATTCAAAAATCATAAAAATCAATTCCCAAACCCGCCCCATTGCCATTCCTACTGGCCGATGTGAGACTAACCCAATAGTATCTACATAACTAATCTAGAACCAGGGGTTGATGGGCAAGGCAAGAAGATCCAGATGACAAACAAGTGGAATCTTGACATATTTTACCAATTAACTAAAAGAACTCATCCTGTTCATTAGCTCTTGGCTCCTAACCATCTCGATAGCAACCTATAAGGCTATAACTAATTAATGCAATAGATAGGAAAAGCCACTTCATGGATCCCACTCTTCGTAATAGAGATACAAAATATCCACAATCAGGTACAAAGAAGGAAATAATTCAAGCTTCACAAAGATGGCAAACATGCATTCATGGGTCGTTGACTTTAAAAACTGGATTTAATTGAAATGATCGTGCATGCACTACATCTCAAATCTACTTTCCCAAAACTAAGCACACCCAACAGATCCATTATTTGAGAGAGAGAGAGAGAGAGAGGAAAACACAACATATCTTGAACTGAATTTAGCTTTCACAGGACAATGATGATGCTCACATATAATGAGCAGAAAGATGAAAAGCTTTAAGCACAAAGTTCATCTGATGATAGGCAACATGTGAATAGCAACACTTCTATTGATTTCTTGAGGTCCTCGTCAAATGTCTAAGCCACTAATACCCTAAGTTGGTAATAAATTTTACTATTTACACACACTATAGCAAAAAGAAGTTTCATACGTGTAATAGACGATACAAGCTTGGGTACGATGTTGGAACTGTATCGAGTATCACGTTGACAGCAGGGTGAAGTGTTGGTACGACAATCAATATGATAGTTTCAAGCTATGAAGCACGGATACTTCAAAATACATGACGTACCCGTACCGGATACGTATCGGACACGGATACGACCCGGATACGGCTCGGATACGTGTCCGATACGTTTCGGGTGTATCCTGAATTTAAAAATGCCAGGATACGGTCCGGATACGACTGGGATACGGCCCGGATACGGGAGGGATACAGCGGGATACGGGAGGGATACGGGTCGGAAACAGGAGGGATACGGCTGACCGGTTTGGGCTTGGGTTATCGAGTTTGGGTTTGGTTAAAAGTTAAACTCAAACCCAAACCCAAATCCAAACCCAAACCCACTGTCTCACACTAAAAGATTTAAGGATAAACTGCACAAAGACCCCTATAGTTTGACCGATTATCACTTACACCCCTTCATGTTTAAAACCCTACAAATGCCCCCCCTGGAGGGGGTGCAAGTGATATGTTTTTCAAACTGTAGGGGGTCTATGTGTAATTTATCCAAAATTTAACCCCAACCCACCCTGTTTTCTGGATCGAGCGAGAAGAGAGGGAGAGCAGAGAGGCAGGCGTCCGCCCGCGCCCGTCGTCCGTCGTCCGTCGTTCGTCATCGCCCGCCTGATTGCAATCGTCCGCCGTCCGTGCCAAACTACAGCCGTTAGCCGCCCGTCCGTCGCCCAACTGCAGTCGCCCACCATCCCCTCGCACCCGTCCGCTGCCCGATTACAGCCGTCCGCTGTTCGCCCGTCTCTCTCCCTCATAGCCCCATATCTCTCTCCCTCCCTCTCTCTCTCTCTCTCTCTTTCTCGCTCTCCCTCATAGCCCCATTTGCAGGCTTTCTAACCTGCCGTCAGGATCTGCAGATATGCAATACGATCGATAAAAAACAGTGATAAAATATTGAGCCAATTATGAAAATTTTATTAAATTTTTTTCAAAAAACAGTTATAAATTATAGCAATTAATATTTTGTTTATACTGAATATGCAACAACCTGTGCTTCTATATTGAATATGTTCTTTATGATGCATTCTATCAATTAATAGTTCTATAAATTAATAATTTAGTATTTTATTTAAAATAAATATTTAAAAAATAATAATTTATTGCCGTATCCTTAGCCGTACCCGTATCCTACTTTTTTAAGATTTGCCATATCGCTGTACCCGTATCCCGTATCCGTGCTTCTTAGGTTTCAAGCAGCTAATACTATTGGTGGATATCTATGGGAGGATCTCGTTTCTTGTGATACATGCAAACCACAATAAAAGGTCATGGGTAATACCAATATACCATAGGTGCAAGGTTGTCATATCGTGTATTGTATCGTGTTTCATTTTTCCTTCTTTGTGTTATCGTGTAACCTAAGATCCAATTAAATTTGTATATCTATATCTACATATACAAATTTATAAGAACATTTAATATGAAAAGTGAGTAGAAAAGTAAGAAGTCCCCTTTTATCTCCCAGCAAACGCAACATTGGCTTATGCAAAAAGTATAATGTGTATACTTGTATAAAAAAGAAACTATATACAAGTATGATCTATGATGTATCTATACATTTGTTTCATCATAAGATTTCTTCTATCATTGATCTAACATTTTAAATAAAAATTTAATCAAATACGAAATGTTTCTTACTACTTTGAGGTACTTGAAAAATAAAATTTGAACTTCACCTTCTTCAATGACTCTTTGTGAGTCTTCCATGACACTTTTCAAATCTCTTAGATGCTTGAAAAAGTTGTATATATCCCCCCCCACCCCCCCGTCTAGAAAATTTTAGAAACTAATGACATTAGATTCTGACAACTCTAGAGAAAAAAAACAAAGATTTGTGAAACCCCTAAAAAACCTATCAAAAACCCCACGCTCAAGGCTTAAAGTGCCTCACGCAGTTGTCCATGCCAGCCCCGTTTGTTTCTTTCTGTTTTTTTTTTCTTTAATAGCTTGAACGACCACAATCCCAAGGGTGGTAGGGTAGAGATCCGCACCTTCCATGACCACCATCAGACAAGATTCTGATCCATTTCGTAACAGATATACCCGAAGGAACTGCAAGGAAATGACATTCCTACTTCTGAGTCAATGCATGTGACTATTACTACTCCCTTGATAAATCGTATTCGCAGTTGCACACAAAAGAGGATGCCTTCTCTTCACCCAAGGTTAGAAATGGCTATATATTAGTTTTTTAACTCAGACAGATGTGTGTTGTCCTTTCAAAACTTAAGGGAAAAAATAATTAAAAAATCATTTTAAAAGTTTCAAAACAAACAAAACCCAAAGCCTTCGCTTTTACTGTATCGTATCGTATCGTCTATCATACAAATCGTATCATGTATCATATGATACAGTGAAAAACAATACGCATGCTCGTATTGTATCGTTTTCTCCCATATCGTATCGTGCATCAAAAGATACTAACAACCATGCATAGGTGTATCAATAAACGAAGCCTAAATGTGTCCAGATAGGCTTAAGTCCAAAAGCCAATTTCAACACAATGCGGGTCGTTTTGTTATATGCTTCGAGCACTTTTGGAGAAAGGTTTCATCCCCCCATGACTATGCACAAAAAATAATTATAAGAACCTTTTGACTACTTTTTTTTTAACAAGTCCTTTTGACTACTGGATTGTGTCATCAAATGCTTTTAGTTTCTAGTGTAATACTCCTTGCAAAGTTATTTTTCAGAAAAAATTACACCCGTAGAGGTGGAGACATGTTCCATGCCTTTGCATTTATATAACCAGCCATGTAGATCATGATCGATGATGAATTATGGAACTTTCTTAAACGTTCTAGTAGTTCTAAATTTTCCTTAGCTCCTAGCATAACGGACGGATTCCTAGAGGTAAAGTGTCCTCTCACATCCTTCTTGGTAGATTCCTTCAAGAGAGAGCCTACCTTATGCTTGCTTGACGTTACCACAACAACATGGACATCCTATTCAGCAGTACCTCTATTTCAAAGGTATATATGTATATATAAACAATCAAAAGACCTTTAAACTAATAAAATACTACATAAAAAGTAAAAAATCATAAGAATTTGTAGCAAGCTCATAAGTGACTCTATAAAGGTTGCCAGTTTGTGTATTATTAAGCAGATTCAAAACTTCACTAGGAAGAAGTTTCTTATGTACAAAAGCAATTTTTCTCTGCAATGAAAATGTGAAAATCCCAAAAATAAATTCATACTAGATTCATGCGCTTGGATTCTGTTAGACTATTAGGTAGAAATGAACAAAGTTCCGCCTAGCGCCAGTCATAGCTTGGCCATCTTTTGTATCTAAACATTACTATTAGTTCTAATCTTTAGTTTTGGCGGTGGGAGATGGGGGAAATAGTGGGACATAGAGAAGTTGGTACATGAAACTTATGACTTCAATCCTCTGATAATTGTAAAGAAATACTTCTCTCCTTACATCTTGAACCCAACGAATCCCTTGAGCAATAACCTCATCTTTCCGAAGCCAATGAATTTGCCTTAAAATCCAATCATCAATCGCATCATCCATCATTAGCTGCAAGATCTGTTTTGAAATCCAAAAAACCTGTCTTCTGCAAAACAGAACAAGAGAAGCAACAAACAAATGGTGAGGTTTTGTCATGCTGCAGAGGCTATAAACATACAACATGACTACATTTAAAGTTGAACATCTTGCTTGAGTAGTTCAAGATGGTAGCCTTTTAGAACTACATTCTAGAAGCACAACAAATAATGCAAAGAATCGATTCACCAAACACAATAATTTAAGCACAAAGAAGTACAATTTACCATTACCAAAGCAGTAAATCATATTAGCATGGAACAGGGACATACATTGTTGATAATAAGATTTACTGTCTTGTTGTCACCCAAAATGTTAGGATTGCTTCTTGCTACCAAGTACCAACGATTTATTGTGAGAAGCAAAATTCTGTAAGACATTTCTGAAAGTTCTTCCGAAGACATGCTTTCAACCATTATCCTAACATTCCTGTCTAGGGTAACCTAATGATGGGGGTTAGACCCATCGACTGCACCTGTTTGACCCCGATGTGATGGCCCACAAAGGCCCAGCTATCATTATGTTTTATTTACTAGTTTTCTTTTATTTGTGGATTAATTAAATAGGGTAATTATGTGACTTGGTGTGCGAGTCTCCTTTTATGTTTTGTTTTAGTCCCACATTGCTTATGGAAACTCATGGATATGTAATGGTCTATTATATAAAGATCTCTTCTCTTTCTTTAAGAAGGAATTAATTATGAAAAAAAAAGAATGATTGTTTGCAAGCTTCGTTAGGGTTTCCTGGATAGTAATCCATCAGAGGTGGATTCCTCGAATCCGGTGGACTCCAGATCTTCCCTCTCCTCTTCTCTTCTCCCCCAATATCTCTCTATCAAAACCCTAATGTGTTTGTGTGATCCACCATCAACAACCATCCCTTCTTGTTGTTGTCCCGCGAAGAACGAAGAAAGAGAAAAAGATGAAGAGAAGAGAAAAGAAGAGGAAGGGAGGCAACAGATCTCTCTCTTTCTTTCTCTCTCTCTCTCTCTTCCCTCTCGCTTGAAGAAACACCAGCCGGTCACCACCCTCTTCTATGTTCTGTCCGTGCAAAACAGAGAAGCCGTGGGGCTTATGTCGTGACCCCATGCAGAGGAAAAAGCCACGAAATCCATCCTATGGTCTATTCTTTCCCTGGGACACCCCGAGCCTAGATTTTCACTATGGGCACCCCTACCACAGCCCTGGTTTTGCTGAGGGCACCCTAATTCTTGACAAGTAGATTCCTGTTATTTTGGACTGTTTTGAATCTTCTTTTGGACAGATTTTCCTTCCTACATTGAAATCAATATTTTTACATGAGTAGAGGATCATTTATTTGAATTCTGAGGGATCCCATACCTTGTCCTCCATCACCTAATAGTTTGTTTCAAGCATAAGCGGATTCACCATTAGTGTTTAAAAGAAACAAATAGACGAGTGGAGTTTTAATATGGAGGAGAAATTACGATAAACCTAAAGATAATGGAGAATCACAATTAAGAGAAAACATTTTCTTTGAAACTACTTAAGGTAAGTTTAGTGTTACCTGGACAGACATGTCCTCCGTCAAAAATATTTTAACATGCACCTATTTCGACATAAATCAAACACTTGACTACATGATAGGTGCTTCCATGTGTCCATTAACTTGAGTGTGGACGATGATAAATTTGATAGAAACAAAGAGAGAGAGAGAGAGAGAGAGAAAACAATGAGGAAGAAATTTTCAACTATTACTCTAGAAAGAGATGAGGGAAAGGTGGTTAAAATTGGTGAAGCAACATTGAAAGTGGTAATGGCAGCCCAGGAAAGTTGGCGACTAAAGTAGCTGAAGATAATGAAAACTGTGAGTTAGGGTTATGAACCCCAACTCCTTTTATAACAAATTAAATATCAGATTTACAATAAAGTCCTCAAATAAAACACTTATTAATAATAAGGACAAACACAAAACTCTCCAATACTCCCCCACAAGCTGGAGCAAAGACGTCAGACATGTCCAGTTTGGAAATAGTAGAAAAAAGGCGAGTTGGTCCAACAGCCTTGGTAAATGCATCAGCAATCTGGTCAGCAGATGGATTGAACACTGGAGTAATGGTACCAGACCGAACATGATCCCGGAGGAAGTGAATATCAACTTCAATATGCTTGGTTCGCTCATGAAGAACAGAGTCAGAAGCAAGAAAAATTGCTGACTGGTTATCACAAAAAAGAGTCAAACAACCTGACGTAGGAAATCCAAGCTCTGATAAAAGAGAATGTAACCAAATCAACTCCGTAGTCCCATGTGCCATAGCACGATACTCAGCCTCAGTAGAAGATCGAGAGACAACATGTTGTTTTTTACTCTTCCATGAAATGAGATGCTCACCGTAAAATGTGCAAATGCCAGAAGTAGAACGATGGTCGGTAAGGGAACCCGCATAATCAGAGTCAGTATAACAAGATAACTTGGATCCATCCTGAGCCCGATAAAAAATTCCAAGGCCAGGAGCAGCTTTAAGATAACGGAGAATCCGAATTGCAGCCGCCATATGGGATGTTCGGGGAGCATGCATAAACTGACTCACCACACTAACTGCAAAGCTGATATCAGGTCGAGTGTGAGTTAGATAAATCAAACGACCAACAAGACGCTGATAGGAACTGAGATCAGACAGAAGAACGCCGGATTCTGCATGCAGACGATGATTAGCATCCATCGGTGTACGAGCCGGTCGACACCCAAGAAGACCAGTATCATGCAAAAGATCAAGTGTATACTTCCACTGAGAGATAGAGATACCCTGACGAGAGCGAGCTATCTCAATCCCCAGAAAGTAACGAAGAGAACCAAGATCCTTTACTTCGAAGGCAACCTGAAGAGCATTCTTGACGACAGTAATCTCAGCTGCATCATCCCCTGTAAGAATAATATCATCAACGTATACCAGAACAATAGCACGTCGACCCTCTGCAGTGATCTTAATAAAGCAGGTTGGATTAGCATAACATCGAGTGAAGCCGATACGAAGAATCACAGTACTAAAGTGCTCAAACCAAGCCCTGGGAGACTGCTTCAAGCCGTAAAGTGACTTGATTAAACGACACTCTTCCCGAATACGCCCCCTGAAGACGGTACCCTGGAGGAGGGTCCATATATATCTCCTCAGCGAGATAACCATACAGAAAAGCATTCTTGATATCAAGCTGATAAAGAGGCAAAGAGTGGCTAGCAGCAAGGGAAAGCAGTAAACGAACACTGGTCAACTTGGCAACAGGAGCAAAGGTAGCTCCAAACTCATCAGCAGTCTGAGTAAAACCACAAGCAACAAGCCTGACATTGTAACGTTCAAGAGAACCATCAGCACGATACTTGACAGTGTAGACCCATTTGCACCCAACAGTACGCTTCCCAGGGGAAAGAGGAACCAAAGCCCAAGTTCCATTCTGGCGCAAGGCAGACATTTCAGCATCCATAACTTTGACCCACTTAGGATCGCGTAGAGCCACAGTAGTAGAACGAGAAATGCGAATAGAGTCTGTGGCAGTTAGATAAGCATGATATGCATGGGAAAGGCCCTGATAAGAGACAACACTCGCCAAAGGGTAATCAGTAACACAAGTACGCTTACCCTTGCGAAGAGCAATGGGCACGTCATCAGAAGAAGCAGGAGGGAAAGAGGAAGAAGGAGGTATACCTGACGTCGGAGGAGGCTCTGGCACAGTGAGAGGGCTAGGCGGGACAACCGGAGCCTGGTGCGACCCCCTGTGATATGTCTGCGTAATAGGCGGGCGAGGAGGCAATATACCGGTGGTAGGAAAAACAGGCATAGGTTGAGCAGTCGTAGATGGCACAGGAACAGACAACGATGAAGGCTGAACCCGAAAGAAAGACTCATCCTCATGAAATGTCACATCCATAGAATGGTAAACCCGACATGATTTGGGGTCAAAACAGCGATACCCTTTGACCCCAGAGGAGTAACCAAGAAAGACGCATCGAATAGACTTGTCATCAAGTTTAGTCCGGGAAGGACGACGATCTTGGACAAAACACACACAGCCAAAAACACGCAGAGGAATAGGAAAAAGGGGCAGGATAGGATGAAGTATATAAAACGGAGTTTTACCAGTAAAAGAGCGCGATGGAGTCCGGT
Organism: Chamaelirium japonicum; assembly: GCA_947650365.1. Classification (NCBI taxonomy): domain Eukaryota; kingdom Viridiplantae; phylum Streptophyta; class Magnoliopsida; order Liliales; family Melanthiaceae; genus Chamaelirium; species Chamaelirium japonicum. Next base: position 36,474,702 of record OX393559.1, read on the forward strand.
TGATCAAATAGGCAGCAGTAAGGAGAGCAGAACTTCAGAAAGACTTAGGAACCGACATCCCGCGAAGAATGCATCGGACAATATTCAATAAATGACGATTCTTTCGCTCAGTCACACCATTTTGCTCAGGTGTATAAGGACATGAAAACTGATGAATACCCTGTGCTGCAAGATAAGAAGTAAAAGAACAAGACGTACATTCACTACCATTGTCAGAGCGAAGAACACGTATGCAAGCCCCATACTGAGTTTGAATTATTGCAGAAAAGTGACAATACATAGTAAACACATCAGACTTGCGCTTCAGAAGATAAACCCAACAGCAACAAGAATAATCGCCAATAAATGTAACATAGTAACAAAAACCATCATAAGCTGTCACAGGAGACGGCCCCAGATATCAGAGTGAACTAACTCAAAAGCAAAAGATGACCGACTAAGAGAGGGAGAATAAGAACTACGTGTGTGTTTACAAAGTTCGCACACATCACAACAAAAAGAAGAACTAAATGAGGACTCAGGACAGACAGAAGCCACAATGAGGGGACTAGCATGACCAAATCTAGCGTGCCACAGAGCACCAGTTGGGGAGGTAGATAAGCGAGCAGGAGAAGCAGTAGAGGTAACAGGCAGAGCAGCAGCAGCAGGAGGAATAAGCGGTCGGTCCAACAAGTACAACCCATCCTTCTCACGGCCCGTGCCAAAAGTCCTCCTCGAAGTCAGGTCCTGAAAAATACATCCACCAGGAAAGGTCACAGAACAATGCAAAGAATGAGTCAAACGACTAACAGATAACAAATTAAGTGACAGTTTAGGAACATGCAGAACAGAATCAAGACCAACAACAGAAGAAAGAGGAACAGTACCCTTGCTGAGGATCGGTGTAACTGATCCATCAGCAAGACACACATTACGCTGACAATAAGGCTCAATATGAGAAAGAAGACCAAGATCACCAGTCATGTAGTCAGTGGCACCAGAGTCGATCACCCAGGGTGAAGAACTGGGATCAACCCCTGATGCTTGGAAAGCGAACGTAGCACCTGAGGAGGAAGTAGTGGATGCTGAGGGCTGAGAAGACGGATGCTGAAGATGCTGAAGTTGACTCATCAGCTGCTGCACCCGGGAGACCATCTGGCTCAAATCCGAAACACCAGGAGGCGGAGAAGGAGATGTCGACGAACTGGAGATGTCAGCAACAGCCACAGTCCGTGAACGAGAAGCAGGGGAAGGGGTAGTACGTAGATGTGGATACAGCTGGAAACATCTGGAGCGATCATGAAACTGCTTGCCATAATAGGTACAAGGACCGGGAGGACCGGTAGTGCCACGACCACAATAGAGACCACACCCACCAGACATAGAGCGACCTCCGCGACCACGAGCGTACGAGAGCGGAGGACGAGAACCAGAAGCAAGGGCCATCTGCTCAGTCGGAAGATCACCGGAAGGAGAAACAAGCACCCACGGAGCACCAGTGAGACAAAGACGACGCTCCTGATCAGCAACAAGAGAGAAGGCATCAAGAAGATCAGGGAGAGGGGGCATCCCAATAATCTGAACACGGATAGCTTCAAACTCGGTTCGAAGGCCCATCAGAAACTGATACGTCTCCCTTTTCTCCTGTCGTCGCCGAGCAAGTGCAGCATCAGTAGGGTCCTGAAACGCACTCAGTGGATCTAAATCAGACAGCTCAAGAAAACGACTTTGAAGAAAAGAGAAATACTCTTGAACAGAACGATCGCCCTGAGTAGCGGCAGTAATTTCCCGATAGACAGCATAGATCCAAGCATCAACCCGAGTGTGTCCATAAGTCCTTTGGAGAGCAGACCATAAACCAGAAACGGAATCATACCACATGAACTGCTCATAGATTTTGGGCTCCATCGAGCATTGAAGCCAACCAAGAATCTAAAAGTTTTCGGTGGTCCACTTTAACACCTCGGCCGCCTCTGTAGGTTTCGAGACACCAGTAAGCCATGCAAGCTTATCTCGGCCGACAAGATAGACACGAACATAGTTGGACCAGGAAAGAAAATTCTTGTCATCCAAGAGAACTGTAGTAATGCAACGGGCAAAACCGTCTTGAGAGCCAACAAGTGGGGCGACCTTGGAATCCATGGGGAGGGATAAGAAATAACCGAGAAGAGATCGGAGAGACCCTTCAAAAATTCAGGAAAGGATAGGGCATGTGGCAGAAAAGAATCAGTATCCGTGTAGACGAAAAAGAAACGGAATCACCACCCCCAAAAAAAAAACATAGCAAGAGAGATTAAACTAGTCAAAGGAAGGGATCGAACAACCGATCAAGCATCGTCAATCGGCAGAAGCAACAGCGGTGACGCCTATTAATGACAGCAGCAACAGACGGCGCAGGAAGAGCTGCAGAGGGACGCAGGAGAGCGTGGGAGGGTGCAGAGATGCACGGAGGGCTGCAGATGGGCACGGGAGAGGCGGCAAAGGGGCGCGGTAGTACAGGATGTCACAGGGTTGGGCGTGAGAGGGCGCAGGGTCGCACAGGGTAGGCTGGGGTGGCGCGGGGGCGAGCAAAAAGGGTGGCGAGGGTGGCGCAGGGGAGCGGGAGGCGCTGGGGTGGCGCAGGAGGGTGCTAGGGTGGCGCAGTGGCGAGCATAAGGGGTAGCAGGGGTTGCGCAGGGGAGCGGGAGGCTCTGGGGTGGAGCAGGGGTGGCTCGGGGTGGCTCGAGGTGGCGTCGGAGCGAGCGGGAGACGGCCGGGAACTGTAGAGGTGTCGCAGGGGTGGCTTGGGGTGGTCCGAGGTGTCGCAGGGGTGGCTCGGGGTGGCTCGAGGTGGCGCCGGGGTGAGCGGACGACGGTCGGGAGCAGCAGAGGTGGCTCCGGGGCGAGCGACAGGCGGTCGGGAGCGGCAGGGGTGACAGTGGCTCTGATACCATGAAGATAATGAAAACCTTGAGTTAGGGTTATGAACCTCAACTCCTTTTATAACAAATTAAATATCAGATTTACAATAAAGTCCTCAAAGAAAACACTTATTAATAATAAGGACAAACACAAAACTCTCCAATAGTAGCCACCGGCGAGATTTGGTGCAAAAAGAAGCAGCAAAGGCTAGCGTAAGGGGCTTCAGGTGGCATTGCAGGAAAGCTGCAACAACAGTCAACAAAAGCGATAAGCGATAATGTAGCCAACAGAAAGCAACAGACTATAGAAGTTGCCGCACTGGCCAGAGTGGAAGGAGCATTAGCCTGGTGTGATGTCGATGAGAGGAGTGGTGGTGATTGACGATGAGGCACAACAAGGCACTACGAGACGATGGTCTATCAACGCGAGGCGGAGGGTGGTACTGCAAATAGCGAAGGGGGAGGGTGGCTTTGAGATCAGTGACGGTCGTGGATATGCAAAGGAGCAATGTGTTTGGGATTGTAGGTGATGACCGACAGGGATGGATCCAGAGGGGGCGTGTGGGGCCGATCGCCCCCCCTAGATTCGAAAGAGAACCTCTTATTATAGTAATATTAGGTAGGTTTTAAAATTATATAAGTTCGCCCCCTTGAATTTTTAACAAAATTTAAGACCCTGCCACCCCCAAAGATTTTTCTAACATTCACCCCCCCAAGGTTCGATTCCTAGATCTGTCCCTAATGACCAGGGTGGAATGGAAGGCCAAGAAGGTGAAGTGTCGAGTAGTCAGTTGGGGCTAGCAGTACAGGGGCAGTGGAGGCATCTGACGCGGTTGCCGACTGGAGTGATCGAAGAGGGTGGTGGTCACTGGTCGGTTGTCTCTGCAAGAGGCAGAAGACGGTTCACAGGGATTTTGAGGAAACATGGGGTAGGTTACTGAGGGTTATTAATAAGTGAGGCAAGTTGGACTTCTATTGAATGCTAGGGCATATGGAATGCTTTATTGATTGATGGTGGTGATGGTGATGCTTGCAAGGGATGATGGCAGTGGACTTACGGGATGTGGCGACCGATGGTGAAGATGAGGATGGATGCAAGCGGCGACGACAACGATGACGGGTGGGAGTCCTTGGATTGCTTGGCGGAACGGAGTTTGCAAGACGTCACAGGATCACCCTACACCAAAACTGGTGATGAACTAATGAAGGGGTGTCGTGATACTGATGCAAAACTGGTGATGAACTAATGATAGTGAATAGTGTTGGAATATGCAGTCACACAAATCATTATGCATTGCACAACTCAATGTGCGGTTGCACAAGTCAATGTGCGACCACACAATTCCACTAGTTAGAAAGGTATCCTATGCACAAGCGTGGTGCTCACTCAATCATTTTTATAGTTATGGTCCTTATGGACCGCATATGCGACTGCAAATGCACATGTGCGTTTACAATTGACAACATTGGTTAGGGTCTTGATTGAACCCTCACTTGTAAATCAAAGAGGGATTACTCTTAAGAACGCGATGGTGTAGTACAATGGTGCTACATCTTAGCCACCAAAAAGGTGGTACAAATTCGAATCTAGTTAGGAGCATTATCTGGTTAGGGCCTTGGACGAACACTTCCTTGTGACACAAAGAGGGATTACTCTTTCTTGAGGTGTGTTGTGTCTGATAACTAACACGTTTGGGAAGACAAAAACGTTTATATGGTTGGTGGTCTATGAGCATATCCCTACTAAAGTAAACCTTGAAAAAGGGAAGTTACATGGACACTGATTTGCCTTGCAATACAGGATGGCGCCACTGACATCTGTAAAATTGTCTTTCACCAAAAGCATTTGGGGTCTCATTAAGAATCATCTCCATATTCAAGGTAGAGAAAAGCCTACGTTCTCTATGGACCATATGGAGGGTGAAAAAAATTCCAATCAAGTGATGCTCGGTTCAGGACATTCTGGTTCTAGCAGTCTGCTAGAGCATTTGTTCAGAGATGAAAGAGAGGAATAACGAGTTTTACAAAAAAATAGAAAATCTCGAGCAAGTTTTCAAGTACAGTGGAATATTGGATCCCTTGTTAATCTTAGGATGCTAGTGTTATTAGAGAAAACCAGGAAGAGGATTGAGAACTTGATTTGTAAAATTTTATATTTGCTTCAGTCATATTTGACTTAACTTGTGTATATATCATTTTAAGTTTTTAATAAATCCATATGGAGAGCTAGCCACCCCCAAACCCGCGCCACTGCGACCGTGCGCACACGTACACACACAAACACCCCTCACTCGACATAAGAGGGATTTCTCATGAAAAACAGAAAAATCATATCCTACCAAGATGGACTCGACCATGAAGCACAACTTTATTTCAGCAGGCTTCACAAAAGATTGATAAGATTGTTTTCGACCAACTCTGACATCTACCCTCTACATTGGTGTTGAAAATTAAATGTTTTTACATAGGTTATTTTTTGCTTTCAAAAATAAACTAGTAAAAGACTAAAAGATAACAAAGCATTAGTACAAAGCCTCACCAGAAGTTGGTCATAGACACTTACATAAATGTAAGCAAGAAACCCAGAAGTTGGTCATAGAGAGTTACATAAATGTAGACAAGAAACCTTGTCCCGCCTATTAGGGCCTGCTCTATGAATCCTAATAAGTTGGTTCCTATCGAGACCAAGTTCTCCTAATGTGAAGTGAGGTCCGTCTAAACAATGAACAAAGATAAATATAAATCTAAGATTACCAAATATTGTGCATTATTAATTAATACCAGTAAATAATTGACAAACAATTATCATATCTTGTAAAGTGGAGAAAAATCACTTAATGCATAAATATTTGTCATAGGATATTGACATCAATTAACAAGGTGTGGGATATAAAAATTTAATGCCAAAACTTTTGGATATTAACATATTCACTTAAAGAAACAAATCAAAGAAATAGCACGTAATGACACACCTTAGCCAACCTCTCCTATTAAGTTGGAAGATCTTATCAACCAAATTCAATAGCGGCACACTAACATTAGGTGGTGTCCACTGCAAAAAAATACCCAGATGAAAACTCAACATAATTATGGAGGAAAAGAATTTATGATAAAAACTCAAAAGGAGGAAGCAAAGAAGATCCAAATAATACACGAAATGGCATGTGCTGTCATAGTAGAGCTGATCTGGCAATCTGCAGCTTGTAGTTTTCATACAGTTTGTAATTTTAAGCTATTTGACAATCCACAAGCAACATGTGCTGTCATAGTAGAGCTAATTAGGATATATATATATATATATATATATATATATATATATATATATATATATATATATATATATATATATATATATATATATATATATATATCATGCTAGCTTGTTTAATACACAGCGTGTAGAAGTACAGTTACTGTCTCTTTAGTTTCAAAGTCAAATGAGTTGCACTGATGATCCTCGAATCGGAATCATCGGATTATTTTTTTTATCTATAGAGTAGAGAACCCTAAATTTGAGGAAGAAAGAGGACATATTCCCTGAAAATACCAACTGTTAAATATTCTGAAAACCATTCAAGTCTATCTTCCAGTGTAACGAGGCAAACGCTCTCTCTAAAAGAAGAGTTATAACACCACCATTTTTTGTTAGTTTATCCACAATTTGTCATGCATTATCAAGATACTCTACCAAATGCATAGCTTTCAAGAGTATGAATCAACTTCAACATCTACATGTCTGTTCAATGCCTCCTTTAATAGATATGACCCACAACGAAGCACCGAACTCCTTGATTATTATTGGTCTAAAATAGGCATCAATAACTTTAGAAGAAGAGCCTATATTATGCATTCAATCACAATTATTCTTGGATTCCCATAAAAATTATCATCAAGGATAGATTTCTTGGCACATCAATCAATGTACATAGAAATTCTCTTGCTCAATCTTCACAATGTTCTTTTGAAAATTACATCACCGAAACCGTCAGTAGTGCCAAAAGTGATATGCTACTTTATTGATAGGGCAACACTCTCCATGAAGTTCTCTTGCCACAAAAGAGAGTTGAATACCATTCTTTACAAATAGCCACAAAAAAATATAGCATACCACATAGTGATTGCTAAATGTCAAAGACTATTAATAATGTTGTACAACATTCTTTGGAAGGGTAAGAAGGACTCGATCACCAATTAACGAAGTTGAACAATAACTTCAATGATCTAGTGAGTCATGGGCACATTAACATCATAATTAATGTTGCTCTAAAAGAGTAGACAAAAAATGACACCAAACATCATAGAAGATGATGTATTAAAAAAAACATTTCATGGTAAATGCTAATCATGCCCAGAACCCTAAAAAGTTTCACGATATTAGTTAAGGAGAATGTCCAATTGAAACAATTAATCCTACTATATGGACCAATTAAGCCTAGAGGCAAGGTAGAAAAAGAGATCAAAGTCAGCAACAAATTCAGCACAGCAAGAATAAAAGGGATTTACTGCATAAAAGAGAATAAACTTCCAGATGTTATCTACGTATACATACATGCATATTTCCTTCTCAAAAATTAAAAGGGAACCAAATAAAGCAATAAGCCAAATCCTAAAGCAAAAGAAGTCATATCCTTCTCCTTTTCTTTTGTTTCTACTCTCTTTTTATCTTTTTCCCGTTTGCAGGTTGGATAACATGTTGGAGGGACCCACGGTCTTCAATAGTATGAGGAGAGGCTAACGGGTGGTATTCCTCAACTGCAAAGCCTGCCCCCTCTTTCTAGGTGAGACAAACAACCGTGCTTAGAAGCAAAAAAAAAGAGAAATCCTCCTGCAAGTGAAAGGAGTCCCATCTTCCCTTGTTGACAACTTGATGAGTTGTCACCTAAAATTTTCAATAAATATCTCACAATTTTGAAAGCAACCCTTCGTATTCCTTAAAATTATAAAGAAATCCTCCAAGAGGTAGAATTAAATAATACACGCCCATCTAACTAAATTATTACTACCATCCGGTCAATTGGCTAAAGACTCTATGGCAATCATGAGCTATTTATTAGATTCTGATGACGCTCCAGTTCTTATGGCAAGGCTAGGCGTAGGCTATTTTTTCAATATAGTTAATTTTATATATAAGAGAATTTTCAGATTTGAAAAATCAAACATTATATCCAACGACAATCTTTGATGTAAAATCTTTAAAACAAAACAATGAAAACAACAGTAAAGGCTATACCACTATGCTTTTATAATCAAAATTAAGAGGAAGAAAAATGTTAATTGGAGAATCAAGATTAATGAACAATTGTGTTATGGAGGATAACAATTGCAATGTTTTAAAGTTTAAATACAATGGAGGATACAAAGATTAAAAAAAGAATAAAAAAATATGTTGAAAACCCCCCCCAAAAGATGTGAAAATAATCAAGATTGGATTATTAGAGAAAGCAGAAAGATTACAGATATTAGAGAGGTCAGAGAGACAACATAGAAAATGTGAAGGGAAAAACCTAACAAAAACATTTATCTAAGAAACTAAGAATAAGATAAAATGAAATAGATGGACATATAGGGAGAGAGGCAGGGAAGATTGGGATAGAGAGAATGATCAGATAAAGAGCGAAGGGAGGGGAAAAGATACATACATGTAATTGTCAGTGGCAGCACAAGATCATTTGTATGTGCCTCCTCCTTTTGCTTTCTTTGTGAAGTAGGAAACCGAGAAGAGGGGGGGCTCAGTTTTGGGAGAAAGGGTAGGGCACACTAGTTTATATGGGTCGTCTGCATAGACGGTTTGGACCGAAATCACTTAGGGGACCACCTACGGTAATGCTTAGCAACATTGAACTTGAACATCATATCCACAAATGTATCATAAATGCCACGTTTGGATCTCTTTATTTGCTTTTTTCTATAATTTGTGATCCAGGAGAATCCAATAGTCTACCCTCACCCATATAGATCTCAGTGCCAATCAGTCTGTCTTCCAAATAAATTACCATTTATCTATTATTATTTTTGATTTTCGGAATTAATTTTAGGCTTATTTTAGAAGATAAGATTTGGGTTAGTTAGGAAGTTGTGAAATGTGAGATATGTGGCTTAATGTTTACCATCCGTATATGGTCAAATTAGGAGGATTTTTTGTGAGGTTTGGTGGTTAAATGGCTACCATCCTTATCTCCTTGGTCCTTTTATATTTAAAGGCATGGAATCCCCTTTTGTAAGGAATCAAGTATTATGAATGACAAGATGAAGTGTTACCTTCTTCCTCCTTGGGGTGTGACTCTCCAAAACTTGGTGTGACTCCAAATCTTCCCCCCCAAGTGTGACTCTAGGGTTCTATCTTCTCCCCCCTCATCTTCTCTCTTGTTAATTTATCGTGGTTGAAGATGCCGCCGGTCTCCCCATCTCCATAATGTAGCGTCGAAAAATTTACAGGACATACCTACTGTCCAAACGACCTGACGGGCCATCTACTGCCCCAGTCGATCATGTTTCAATTGTGTTTGAAGTGCCTCGATGTCCCTGGGATCCCCACAATATTTGAGGACGATCCAACCAGCGGATCTCTTCGTCCATCATGTTAATTGAGTCGTTGCCCACAAAGACTACACATTAGGAGATTCCTTCACTCTTTGCGAGTCTTGCAGGACCCTCCCTCCTTCGTCCTACATCAATTTTGGTATCAGCGCTTCCGGGCAATCACCATGGTGAGTGGTTCCCACCCTTGTGCACGGATCTTGGTGCCTTGATTTTACAGGCCTTAAATATTCTGACCAACAAGATGGAGAGCATGAGTGCTTCTTTTTAAAGGTGAGTCAACAAGATCAGAAGAAAAAAAATCGATTATGTGGATACCACATTGGATAGGCACTATGCTATCAAAGTCGGGACTAGTCGGCGACTAGTCCCTGGGCGGCATTTTGCCGACCGATTAATTTCGATTCCGTCATTGCTGGGCGGAATCCCGACTAGTCCCCAACTAGACCCGACTAGCCCAACTAGTCCCCGACTAACGACTGCCGACTAGTCCCCAGGCAGCATTCTGCAAGCAAATTATTTTTTTGAAAGGAGTCTTTGCAAGCAATTTTGTTTAGATTTTTTTACATTGGCTCAAAGTCTTGAGTCGCAAGGCTCACAACTATGACTCTTCCCTATAATCATCTGTTGAGCATCTGAGAATCTCAGATAAAAACATAGACAAATAATTAGTTTATTTGTTGATATCCATATAACCCTATAATCAAAATTGGGGTTGTTTACTGATTAAATATCATCAAACAAATATTGTTATGTTAGACTGTTACTTATGTATTTATACCCATGCTGTGAAGTGTGAAGGTATGTATTGTTATTAACCGACTAATATCATATACTTATTGACATTTATGCTAGTTCATATATCATATATGTTTAGGGAGGGGGGGAGGGGTTAGAATAAGTTTTGGCCGACTAGTCCCGAATTAATCCCGACTAGTCCCGACTAGTCCTAGTCGGCCCTTGGCCGACTAGGGCCGACTACCGACTTTGACTGCATAGGATAGGCATGAATTTGCCAGCAGTGATCTCCTCACATCTGCAAGATGGTGCCTCCTGCAGTACCACCCGCGGTGCATGCGCCATTGATCTAGACGCAATTGTCAATCCTGCCTACTCCTTTAATGCAGCCATCACTCACCACTGCACCGCCTCCAGCGCAGTCCTTACGAGAGACTGCATTGAGCCTCTATTCCAAATTCTCCCACCGGATAATCCCCAACATCACAGTGTCGCCACTCGCCACCAGTGTAGACTCTATAGCCGGTACGCGCACCATTAACGTCAGTCCCACCAATCTCGACCCTATTTTTGATGCTCTCTCTTGGGGAGTCGACGCTACTAACCAAACCTATGCCTTCCATGGATCCAATGTCTCCTGTCATGCTCACCCTTGCAATGATACCATCTCCAGAGCTGTCCATATCTGTCAAGCACCTCATGACGGCCATCTCTCCTATAGGGTCCTTGGTGGACACCCCAACCAGCCACCAGCGATGACTCCTCCGTAGAAGTCATCCGTGGTCGACTACATCAACGTCGACTTGCAGAAATACGCCTCCCAATCGTTTGATCGAGCACTTCTTTAGTAGTACTTGCGTAAGGGCATACGGACTCGTGCCAACCACTGATCCAGAGGATGCGCTCCACCTCTACGCCTTTGTATGCACCCTTAGTTACCAGTGGGTGCCTCATCGCCTCTTGGGTCTCCACCAGCAGCTTCAAATATCTAGAACTTGCTGGAGAGATCATGTTGATCATAGTGCCCACAACTACCACCTTGACTTTATGGAACTCAAAATCAAGCTCTTTCGAGGTAAGGGAGTTTGATGTGAGAGCACCGACTGTCTACCCTCCCCTGCATAGATCACGACCATAGTTACCAAGTCGGAAAACGGGAAAAAAAAGCAAGGGAAAAAATCGGAAAGATACAATGAAAACGGAAAAAAAAAACGGGAAAACATCGGAAAAAACAAAAAAAAAATCATAAAAATTATACCAAGTATGTATATGTCATTTTCCAACATTACGTAATCAAAAGTTCAAAACATATAGCATATGCGTTAATTAAGCACGAACAAAATAAAACCCGAACCCAATTTAAACCTAGACCAAACCCGACGTGTTTTATACGCATTTTTCCCGTTTTAAACACGTCTAAAACGCGTATGGACGTTTTTAAAAAAAAAACGAGTTTTTTTTCCTGTTTGCTACGACTTCGGATCGATACGTGTTTTATACGCGTTTTTTTGAAAAAAGCGCCCGATTTGGTAACGATGATCACGACACCAAACGATCATGATCATCTTCCAAATAAATTAGCATTTATTTTCATTTTTTGTGATTTTCGAAATTACTTTTAGGCTTATTTTAGAAGAAAAGATTTGGCTTAGTTAGGAAGCTGTGATAGTAGAGATACGGTGGCTTAATGTTACCATCCATATCTAGTCAAATTAGGAGGTTTTATTTGGTGAGATATGGTGGTTAAATGGTTACCATCCATATTTCCTTGGTTTTTTCTATTTAAAGGCATGTAAACCCCTTTTGTAAGGAATCAAGTATTATAAATGAAAAGATGAAGCACTGTCTTCTTCCTTCTTGGGGTGTGACTCCAAAAAATTGTGTGAGTTTAACCCCCCCAGAGTGACTCTAGGGTTCGTCTAACTTCTCTCCCTATCTCATCTCTTGTTGATTAATCGCGGTTGAAGATCCCAATCATCGGCATCCCCGTCTCCATCCTATTGTGTCCATAAATCTCCAAGATAGACCGTAGTCCGGACGACCTGATAGGCCATCGCTGCCTCGATGACTCGTGTTCAAATTGTGTTTGAAGCGCCTCGATGTCCCCAAGATCCCCACAAAATTTGACGACAATCCGACCAACGGATCTCTTCGTCCATCTTGTTGATCAAGTCACTACCTGAAAAAACTACACATACAAAGATTCATTCAAAGGACAAATTTAAATAAAAACATTAATATAAATTGAATTACTACTACTATGCTATTAACTAACTATAGTTAAGACTTGATGGCAATCACTAGCAATGAATTGAAGTCCGATGGAGCTCCGATTTCACTCCTGCATCGGGAGCATCGTTCAACATTTTCGAATATTTCAAAAAATTTCACAAACTCTTTCTTCTTCTTTTTTTGGCCCTCGAAAAGGAATCAAGGGGGCAAAAATAATCGAACTAGGAATTTAGGAAATCTCAAAAACTTCAACAGAAATTTTCCAAAAATTTGGCCAAAATTTACGAGAAAATACCTAAATCCTAAAACCCTAAACCCTCTGAGCAGCATGTTCAACTTCTCCAGTGCGATTTATATTCAAAAAAGAGTTTTAGGGTGTTATTAGATCTTCCATCTAACACCAATTTGGAGATATCTAATCAACGAAAACTGCATTGAATCATTTGTTCGATCTGTCAAAGTGTTATTCCTCACAAAAATTCAAAACATGCAATCTTAGATTTCTTCAATTAACTCATTTATTTTTGTTTAGTTGATAACATGATTGTGTAAGAACATCAAATTCAAGGAGATTTGATATAACGTACACCAGATTTGGGGATCAACCACTGAAATTATCATATCTACCGTTCAAAATTGGGGGGAATGAAGAAAATTAGATAATTAACTCTTAATGTTGATTAAATCACTTGAATTTTACATATGTTGTAGATCTAAGATTGTTATGCATCTACATAACATAAATAGGAATACATGCTACGTAGAGTTCCACACTCCTTGATAGTATAGGTGCAATCTAAGTGTTCCCAAGGGTATATCTATGCCTAATTTATGATTGTCCAAGTATCATTGATAATTTTCATCAGTTAATAGACATTGCCATCATTTCTATTTTTAGACTATTACACATCTACACAACATACATATAATTACATGCTATGGAGCTCCACATCCCTAGATAGTGTACACATACTGTTTTAAGTGCTCCAAAGTGTGTATCTAAATTTAAGTTATGATTGTTAGAGATCGATCAAAAACACCATCATTCAATCAATAGTTCTATCATTTTATAAAAGTGCAATATTTCCACATTGTCGTAAGATATTCATGCAATATTTCCATACCATGCAGTGTCGAAATATTGATCGAGATCAAATTTTTGACCTTGGTTGTAAGTTATAATGCTAAGACTTGGTAGTCGATTGTAATTTTTCACTTTCACCATCTCTTTGAATTTTACGTTGATGAATAGTAGAAAAGTATTTTACCCCCTAAATATAGTGTAATGCATAATTAGTTTTTTCACTTCTAGCACTCCTAATATTTAAATTTTTTTCTCATTTTATAATTTAAAAATAGTATCCTTTTTTTTTGCAATTCAGGAAGAGAAGATGCTAATCATTTGCTTCTTCACTGCTCCTACTCCAAGAGTATCTGGATTAGACTGCGGTTCCGTCTAGGGGTCAAGGGTCACCCAGGCTCCATCTGATCCCTCTCGACTTTGTGGCGTGCTAGACGTATACGGAAGACGCTTCGACCGGCTTGGGATTTTCTATTGATCTGCATTTGCTAGGGCTTATGGCGGGAGCGAAACTCCAGAATTTTTTCTGACAATAATTCTTCGGCGGAGATGATGTGGAGGAACATATCTTTTAAATTGATATTTTAATTATTTTGGCCAAAACAACCAAAACATTTCATTTTGGGCCTAGTCCCAGCCCGAAACTGAACCAGAATTCTCAAACCATTTATTACAGTAAAAGTCAATAATAAACATTCATGTATTCATACAATCCATGTGAATATGTGTGCACGCCGAGGAATACAGTTTTTTGGATTTGACAAATCAGGCACCCCTGCACCAGTATCCAACAGTAATACAAATACCAATATTTGAGCAACATGTGGTGGATATGCACAATAAATATTAACAGAATTCCAGTGAACAGGTTAGGATTTACTATGAAAAAAGAAGTAGCTGACATAGTATCTATTGTACCTCAGGTGGCACTCCAACCAGATCTCCCAATAGCTCAGAGGTTCCTGAACTCTCAGAGGCTAGAAACTTATCCAAACCAATCCGGTCAAATTTAGCTGATCGTTGGGTTTTCTGGAAATCCAGACTTGTGGATTCTTCTACGCATTTAAAAATATGAGGTGGTAAACCTTTGGAGTTATTGTCCGAGTGCCATCCGTTAGTTTGACCAGAAGAATGATCGTCAACATGGGCCTCCTCATCAGACAGGCTGCGTGCAGTCCCCATGTAATTGTGGCTACGACTGTGCTTACTCATCTCTTCTTCATTCCCAGATAATGCCATGCTCCTTTCTGCTATTGGGAGGGAAATAACATAAGATGGTGATGAGTCAACAACTTTTCGCCGGAGACCATCGGAAGCACCTTTGAATTGGCGAACAATATCATCCATGGCATCATCCACATTGACTGTTGAAATGAAAGTAAGCAATAAGTAGAAGAAATATAGACCATTAGAAGAATGTAGCAGATGTTTTACATAATAGACCACTGTTACCAGTATTTTCAGATTCAAGAGCATAACTAGTTATTGAAACGAGAAATATAATTTGTCAAAGTACAAACATTAGGCATGCATGTACGTCAGACTTGTTTCCAGATTTTGAGACACAACATCCAAAAAAAATGATTGGAGAAGACCAATTACTTCTAATACAATTTATTCCTGCATAAAGACAAACCCAACCACTCTGAATTTACTTAAAATCTGCAAATATGGATGATATAAGATCACCCTCAATTATACTTGTAGATTCCAACATCCGCAGGGAGAAACACATGCATACAGCAATGGAATCAAATGTCGGCATACTTCGTTCGAAATGACAGAAACAAGTCGGGTTCTGGAGGTTCCAACATAGAAATCCAGGGAAATGCAGATGCTATTCAGTCTAGGTGATTTCGGTCAACAGATGTTAATCATGTCGGTAAAAATGTCCATCGCATCAGCCATGTAGGCTGAAAGATGTCGGTAGGTTACGGTCAAAAACTAACTAGGCTTCATATTGGTATTAGATTAGGTTTAATGTTTGTGTTTTGTAGTTAGTACTTTATACAATCTGATATGGGCTTGCATGTTCGTACTTTGTACTTGTTGTACTTAACTCAGTGAACTATATATGAATCCAATACCTTAAATGTGTGTGCCTATGCATAATTTAGCTCATACTGAAGTTACTTTAAAAAAACCATCTTTTAACTCCAAAATCTGACCAAAATCGGTGGATAAACTCCAAAATCTGACCAAGATCGATAGAAACTCGGGAATTTCCATCGAAAATTTTCCTTAAAATCTAAAATTTCCACCATCTTAAATCTAAAAAGTTTCCTTTTTTTTAACCAACTGTAAATGACATAAAAAACGGCATTTAAAACCTTACATAAAGGTACTGGATGAGCTCATCTATTCATTTTATGATCAGTATAATTATCACTCCAGGGTCAGAAAATGTGAATACAACTGAGAGTGTAAACCAAGTATTTAAACAGAAAAATAAGACAATTACCATAATACCACTGAGAGGATACACCAAACTTTAATGGTATATAAAGCGCATGATTGAAGGAGTATTTCCCTACCCCTTTCTGAAACTACTAGTACATTTCTATATAACTACATAATGAGTTCATCAAGGTTTGCATTTGGGAATTGGCCAAGAAAGAATATAGCAATAAGGGAGCCATTATTCCTTGAGAGAAAGATTGGTATCTATGGGATGAAATTGGGGTCAAGCAAAAAGATTATTGATGCAAGTAGCAACGGAGGTAGGGGACCTGACAGAACTGTAGTCTAAGTTTCATGGTTGAGGTTAGCGTAATGATTTGAGAATGGTGCATAAGTGGCTGATCAGAACAACTTGATCCATTAAGACAAAACCCCTGCTTGACTACTACTCTTGGAACCACTCAGTGATTGGAATATGCATGTATTCATGATAGTTAAGGAGCAAACACTTGAAAGGTTGCAAGAATGCAAGAAGCCACTAGTGCGAAGAATGGTCTCATATTTCTAACTACAATGGGTGATGGTGCTCATGTAACATGGAATACAATACATAGCAGAATATCTAAAACTAAATAGTTAATCTAAGTTCGAGGGATTGCCCAGCAAGAAAATCAGTCTTTGGTATGGATCTTTGTGAGGAAATCTGCAAGCTAAGTAGGGGTATAAAAACGGCCCGGCATACTATATATATATATATATATATATATATATATATATATATATATATATATATATATATATATATATATATAGTGCTATAGTGAACTATGAGCTATAAGAGGAGAAAGTGAGCTATGATCTAAAATGCCATCCTATAACTTTTAAAATTTGTTGAAATTTGGTGGGTGTTGTCTAGGGTAAGATGATCATCCTCATCAATTTTCAACAAATTCCAAAACTTCTAGGGCCATCAAATGGTAAAAGCTTTATCGACCATCGGACCATCCATAGATGCCGTTAAATTTTTTTAGAACGTTTGATGACCCTAGAAGTTTTGGAATTTGTTGAAAATTGGTGAGTATGATCATCTTACCCTAGGCAACACACCCACCAAATTCCAACAAATTCCGAAACTTATAGGGTGCAATTTTCGATCGTAGCTCACTTTCTCCTCCTATAGCTCATAGCTCTCTCTCTCTCTCTCTCTCTCTCTCTCTCTCTATATATATATATATATATATATATATATATATATATATATATATATATATATATATATATATATATATATATATATATATATCACAAAGTTGTTATTAATACAGTGGTTGGGTACATTGCTTAAAGCTTAAAGGTGCAAGCTTCGAAATCTATGGCCAGCTTGTAGCAGACTTTTTTAAAAAATGATCTGAATCAGTCAGACCCGGTTCAAATTCCTACCAGACCTGCATTGGCCCGACCCGACCCAGACAAAAATTGTGGTCCGAAACCCCGACAAGCCTGGGCTGCTCTCCTTGACCCGTGGCCCTGCCCGGCCTGAGCACAATGTTGACCGGAGGGGGCCAGTCCCCAGTCGATTTGGCCCGACTTGTTTTATAGCCAAAAGCTAAGTGGTAGACTAAATGAAGGTGAGACACTAATAGGATACAGTTGTTGAATGTGGCAACCAATTACTGCACCATTGAACCTGAAAAACAAAATTAAATGCAACACTTAGCTATTGAATGAGGGTGACACCTATGTCAAACAACTTCAGTTATTGTATGAGCTATCAAATGATACTCTTTTGAGGTGCTCTTGCCGAGACACATCCTACCTACAGCAACAAAAGATAAGGAAGTTGCCTATGAAGATGCAAATAAGTTGTAGTGGAAGGTTGATCAATAGGATCACCTCAAATCGGCATTACTAAAGGAAAGAACTAAAAGAGAAGTTAAGGTCCCTGCAAAGAATCACAAAATGCATAAAAGGGTCATAATGAACAACTTAAAGGGCAGAAGTAAACCAACATACCGTATCAACCACATGCACTGTCTAACAGGGAGATGGTCAAGTAAACAAGACCACCCTCAAGCTAGCGATTGTTGATGAGAATGGAGAAAGGCACACAAAAATAAAACAAAAATATATACCAATCAAGCATTTTCGTGTCAATGGTGTAGATTGCCAATCAAGCCAACACAGTTGATCAAATTGGAAATGTGTTTCCACTGCATCAATAGGTACCATTAAGGAGAGAATGCAACATCAAGAACCAAAAAGTAACATGCAGGGACAATAACCATCCCAAATTAACACTGGAGATCAGTCTTACCTGGACACGGGACACGGTGTCAAGTGTCCAAGTGTTTGAAGAATCCGACATGGCAAACTCCCAAAAAAATGCTGACACGGGGACACGGCCAGACACAAAAATATATATATAATATAATTTACAACATAATTTATAAACTATAGGGACCGATTTGGAAGGGAAAAAACTTTAGGGGGTTAAGCAATTTTGGTCTAACTTCAAGGGGGTAAAGTGTAAATTACCCGGTTATAAGTTATAAGTTATAACTTATAACTTATAACGTAAAACAGAGAGGGGGGGGATCAGGTTAGGGTTCGCGAGTCGCGACCAAGAGGGAGAGAGAGAGGCTCACGAGCGGACCACAATGAGCGGCAATGGACGACGGCGACAAGCCACAACTAGAGGCGAGGTTGTTTTCTTTCTTTTTCCTCCTCTTTCTCCTCTTCTTCTCTTCCTCCTCCTCTTTCTCCTCTTCTTCTTCTCCTCCCTTTTTTCAATTTTTTCCTCAGGGGGCCGAAACCCTAGAATCAAGGGATTTCGGTACGGCTCCGGTGGAGCAAGGGGTGTCCCGGCCAAATCCCCATCGTGTCTACCATGTCCTGCCGTGTCCAAGTCGGGATACACCAAATTTTCCCAAAACAAGCATATCCGGTAAAATAGTTGGAGATGTTTTGAATAGGTAATTGTGGACAATAATCATGTCGCTAATATAGAAAGGTAGAATTGTAATATTGCTAGAGTAGCAGTGCAAATAGCGAGGATGATCTCTCGGAGAAGCTCACATCAACGGTGATGCAATAAGCATGCAAACCTAGAAATAACACCGGAGATGTTTCGGATCTATAATGGTGGAATAGTCAACATCCAATATTAGTCAATCAGTTGATAGAGAGAAGCAGGAATGTGATACTTCAAGGTAGCAGCACAGATAGAGTGCTTGGTCATGATAGTTCTTGAAGAAGCATGCATTAAGGGTGATACAGTGCGCAATCTTGGTGAGGGAATCCAATTTTGAGCCTGTAAAAAGGTTGGTCGAGCTAGGTCACACCCTTGATGGATTGCCAAAAGGGGAAGCATATGTGAATAAGCACATTTTTCATGTTTATTTAATAAAAGGCCCAGCCACAACCATCATGATAAACCACAACATGCACAATGAACATATTCACTATAAGTTGGGATCATTTTCTGACATAACCCACTGAGAGAAACCACTCTCTTTTTAAGGCAGTGGCTTAAACGCGGAGCGGTGTGGTGAGTCATCCATCCCACCCTGGGGAATGCATCCTCTTGTCCAAAAACACCCTAAATATGTTCATGTAATGGTATTCGTCACTTTAAACTCCCATAGTGAAGTGCACCTGGGTAAAGCCTGAAGAGGAGGTGAAACCCTGAGGAGTAGGAAGTTCCCGAACCTTGTAAAAGCTCACTTGCAATTATTTGTGATTGGAAAGAAAAATCAATTCACTAGTAGTTTATTCAATATACAAATTTGGATTGGATGTTTCTAATGTGTGATACATGGATAGTATCTTCTTTGAGAGTATGGTTGTTTAAAATCATAATGGATTGTTGATTGACCAAATCTGAGTTTTAATATGTAAGTTTGGCATGAGATGTTATTCACATAATTGTTGCGAGTGAAGAGTGAAAAAGTGAGGAACCTATTCATCCCACCTTGCTTTAGGCTATTTCCGTGTAGATCCATACCTCCTATCCTAGATAACCTAGCAATTCACACATGATTCGATCATTTTGGCATTCCATTCCGAGCAAAGTCCGAACTAGACATCCTCACGTCAGTTCAATCAAGTTGGCACCTCACTCATGGCTAGACAAGTTGTCTTAGTAGTGCCCAAGTTATCCCAAGGTTATCACAACAGGTGTAGGAAAAGGCCACACATCCCTATTTGCATCCCCAATAGGGGCATAATCCTCGAGCTATAGGAAACAACCAAATCAGCAAGGAAAGTAATAATATAACGGCCAATTTGCGAGAGCCGCCCATAATAACACCACATATGGGCATATGCAATCGGATTTAACAACAATGTCAAATGCAAAAGATCCCTTGTGGGGGAGATTGCGGTCTTGCGGGATCGGATCAAGATAAAAGAATGTCACAGCTTGTGGGAAACAACAAAGTGTGTGGAGCCTTTGCGAGGGGGATTAGGAGCTTGCAAGTCCTGACCACATGCAGATATGCAGGGATGTCTACCAAGGTAAGAGGTGAGGATGGAGAGTTGTCGCTTCGGAGGGTACGTTGTATTTGGACAAGCTTATTGGCACCTCTACCACCGCTTTTAACTTAAGCAGACACAGCTTATGCTTTGAAGGTGTTTAGCAGAGCATAATGGGGAGCCGATCTCGTCTTGGATCTGGTGAATTAGGGTCGTTTTCTCACATAACCAATGAGTTAAACCAATCTCTTGTGAGGCGGGAGATTAAGAGCAGAGCGGTGGGTGAGCCATCCCATCATGGGGCGCCCCCATCCTAGGGGTTGGCAATGGGTCGTGTAGGGTCGGGTTCATGTCGTGTCTAGTTTCGGGTCGTGTCCAAAACCCCAAGACCCGGACCCGACTAGTTTAACAATCGTGTCTAGACCCTAAACCTGTACCCGACCCGCGTATAAACAGGTAGACCCGATAAGACCCATTTATCACACGGGTCTATTCAGTTGACCCGATCTGACCAATCCGACTCGACCCGGCCTGACCCGATAAGACTCACTAGTACTACATAGTACAGTATCGGATTGCGGGTAGACCCGACCCAACCCGACACGACCCGTTGAATTTTAAACGTGTCTTCCCGGGTCTACCATGTCCAGACCCTAAACCTGGACCCGATCAGTTATTAAACGGGTCTACCGTGTCGACCCGTTTACGACCCGAACCCGTTTAACCCAGACCCAGACCTCGTGTCGGGTCAGGTCCAGAATTGCCAGCCCTACCCCATCCACTTGTCCAAACACAGTCCAAAGTAGGTCCATGTAATTGTATTCATCGCTTTCAACTCTCATGGTGACGTGTGCCTGAGTGAAACCTCAAGAGGTGAATCCCCGAGTAGGAAGTTTCTCGAGCCTCGTAAAAATATCACTTGAAATTATCAGTGATTGGGAAGAACCTTGTAAAAATCACACTTGCAATTCACTAGTCATATATTCCATATAAGAATATGAATTGGATGTTTGTAATGTGTGATGCTTGAATAATATTATATCTGATAACATGTATGTTTAAGATCATTATGGATTGTTGATTGACCAAATTTGATTTGTAATCTGTAAGTTTGGCATGAGATGATTCAATTAATTGTTGCGACCAACACGCAGAAAACTGAGTAGCATGTTCAACCCCCCCCCCCCCCCCTTTTCCGATTCTCTAGGTTGTTCCTGCATAGATCCATAATTCCTGTTCTAAAAACCTAATAGTTCACACTTGGTTCGCTCGTTTTGGCATCCAATCGAGTAAAGTCCGAGCTAGACATCCTCAATCTAGTTCATTCTGGAATTCATCTCAATCATGGCCCTCCTGGTAGCACCCAAGCTATCTCAAGGCCACACATTCCTACTGGCATCCCTAGTAGGAGCATAATCCTTGACTGTGGAAACAACCAAATCACAAAGGAAGGAAACAACGTAACAGCCAGTGTGAAAGAGCCACCCACAATAAAACTATACTAGATGTACCACAAGGTTTGTGATTCTTGTCTTCCACAGCAGCAATGTCTCCACACCCGACGCCCAAATGGCAACAGTCACAGACTCACCAGTAGTAACGTCTCCGTGCTAGACACCTCATTTGCCACCGAACGGAGATCGTGGCCTGTGACTCTGTGAGCAACAAGGCTGGCACAGACATTGCAGCACTCATCCTCACTATCTCCTATAAAAGCATCCCCTCGACCACCAAGTAGACGATCTGAACTCCTGACCTTTCAACTACACATTAGAGCTTTTGACTGACTTGAGGGTCACAAGGTCCGTCCTCACCTAGTATTAATCTATATAACAAGGGACGTCGGTTTTGTGCTTACTAGACTAAATGGAACAAAAAAGCTGACTAGGACAACCTGATTGGACAAAAATGAACCGAATAGATCTAATCATTCGTTCAAAAATCAACGCACGATCTCTCCTTGGTTTCAAATCCCAGCTCATTTAAACTGCACCAAACTCCTAAAATCCTGGCCCATTGAAAATGCACTAAACCTGACCGGTCATTCCGTGATCATTGTTCGCATCAACGGCTATAAACCCACCTGCTGAAATTTTGGCCGCCCCAAACCATCGAGTCGATCTCGAGGAATCCGTTCGAACAGAGTCATCTGTGATTGATCGATTATAGGAGGAGGGGGAGTTGGTCGCGCCAAAGGTGCCCGCTTCGTGCCAATCAGCACGGGCGAGGAAATGGGTGTCCCTATAAATGCCGGTGTTATTGTCGAAAGTGTTTTGTTGCCGAAGGCATTCAAATGTGTTGCTGCCGAAGGCGACCCGTGCCAACAAGTGTGTTGCCGCCGAAGGCGGCCAGCTGCAGTGCCGACAGGCACGGGCATGCACTAGTATGCCTACAAGGCACACCTTCCCAATCTTCCACCTCCCACATTTAAAATACTAGTGATTAGTAGTTGGAAAAAACAAAATAGAGGGTACTTTTGTACAACATGCAAAAGTAACTGACAGAGAAAACAAAACCATACGTAGTAGCTTTAGACAAGTTCTCTCCTCCTAGAGATGTAAATTGAACCAATGAAATCAACAAAGCAGGACATGGTTAGTGCAATGATGACAAAATAAAGAAGGCATATTTTCCAAAAAAAATTATACAGGAAACAAAAGGATATGAAGTGGCAGAATTAAAGGAAATCAAGAAAAACACATACCTGCCAATGTTTTCATCACAGAGGTTGCTTTCCCAAATGAATAATTCTTCAAAAATCAAACCAATAATATATAGTTTTAGTGATGACACTGGCAGCAAAAAAAAAAAACATGCATTGCCACCAAACGTAGTGGACTTTTAGGACACTATATCAAGAAGTTGTATACCTTTGAAGAAACACTTAAAAAGTCCCACACTTCATGTTGCTCTGCAACATTGGCAATGGAAAGGAGATCCTGGCAAAACGAAACATGAAAATAACTTGCTGGCGAAAAAAAGAATCATGATTAAAATGATTGCAAACTAGAGAACCAGAACATACTTGCAAATATTTGTCAAGAAGAATACACCGCTGGTGAACAAAATAGTCATCAAGACTGGACGAAAGGAACCTTTTAGGGGGCAATTGCAATGGATAATTAGGTATGTCCTTGAGATGCCGGTGCAGTCGCTCGAAATTTCGGTATCTGCAAGCAGAAGTTCAAATTATCAACATATATAAATGAAGAAAATGGTAAATCTTTATGATTAAAAATCCTGACTACCGTTTCACAATATTATACAGGAGTCTCTTCAAATTAACAAAATATACCTATTCTACCTTGACTCTTCAATTTTACAGAAAACATTTATCTACATTTATGTGAATACATGAATATATAGCTTAACAACTGTCAAGTAGATAGGTGATGGTCAATGAAATGATTGAAATTACAAGGAAAAAAGGTATGGTATTCCTTAAAACGGATAGGTGTTCATAATGAGCAAGGTGAACTTTCCAAGTTCCCAGGATGCTAACCAATCAAGAGAGACAAGAGACCAAAGTGAACAGTAGAAATAACACACAGTCAGCACAGTTATTGGGGAGTTCCAACTTACAAAAGATATAAAGGTGAACTTACCTAGAAACCTATTTCCCACATGCTACTGTTATCATTAGTAATAAAAATGGAAACCACCACAGAATTGAGGAAGGTTTTTCAATAAAATATTACTGCAAAAAGTATTGTTGCAGACAAACTAAACAACTTTGTACATGAAAGTATGAAACAAGTGTTTCTAACGAGCTGGAAAATTATTGCAGTTAGATTTCAGACTTCTATAGCAAGAAGATCTTAAATATTAGCTCCAATATATGCACACATGCACAGAGTGAGTAATCATGGAGATGAGCCTGGGTAGTTGCTATAATCTATGAAAATGTAGTCTAAGTGTGAGGTTTATCATTTAGATCTAGTCATTTTCTTATTTCAAGTCTCTTAATGACAAAGATGGAATTTACGTGACAGTTTTAGGAATAGATAGGGTTTTGTCATCCTGTGCAAGAAGCAATAGATGAAAATAACCCACTAGAGGCTAGAGGAGTTGGCAAGCAACTGATGCTTTGGTGAGGAGGTTGTGGGTTCAATTCCTCGCCCCCCCCCCCCCCCCCCCCCCCGAGTTACCCAGGAGTGCGTAAGGAAACTTCCGAGTGGGTCGGTGCGCATTCCCCAAGGGATTAGTCCGAGCCCGAAGTGGTTCCATTGCCCCAAAGGTTTCGGGACACTTGCCGATCTCAAAAAAAAAAAAGATGAAAATGAAAGATCTTTAAACAACGGATGTGGTATATAAGGGCTTTAGAATCTTTAGATTGAGTCCTTATTTCCTTACTCTGGACCCTTTATTGATGCCCTTTATTGAGATATATATATATATAGGAAATTTGGTTCCTATGACAGTGTTGTAGGGAGTACCGTATGACATATAGTCATTTCATGGCACATGAAACTTGTAATGTGCTTGTTGTTTTATAAGAATGATCACCCTTACCTAAGATAGAACATCCACAAAAAATCAATACATTCTAAAATGTCTGGGGGTATCAATTATGCTTTTCAAATTAACGGTTAAAATGGAAGACCGATAAAGCTTCTAGTATTTGATGCCCATAGAAGTTTTAGAATGTGCTGATTTTTTGTGGATGTTCTAAGGTAAGGTGATCATCCTTATAAAAAATCCGCACATTCTAAAACATCTAGTGTGACGAATTCACCATATGTCATAGACTAGTACCTACGACACTGTCATAGGAACCCGGACCTCATAAATTTAAATATATATATATTTCCTTTTTTTTAGTCATAAACTTATACAAGGTTCAATGCTAGAGATTAAATCTTAACTGTCAAAAGGTTAGAAGGGCCCCAACTTAAGTTGATTACACGTTATCAATTTAATGAAGTGAAGAGGGGCCAGCTACGTAGAATTGGGTCCGTCATGGACCATAATTTGAAAACGAACCAACACGAATGTCCCTTCACGTGGAAGAAAAAAGAAAATGTCTCTCATCCGTGTGAATACAACATCACACCGTCCACTTTCTCGTTTGCTTTACTCCCTCACTAATGATATGGCAATGCGTCAATTAGGGTTTAGTCTGTCATAATAACTTATTCAAAAAACCTTGTACGTGGACTTGGAATCAGAGGTTTGAACACAGAACTTCTATTGAGGATATAACTATTTCTCTTCCTTCTACTTCTTTCTTTTATCTCCCTCTCTTTTTTTTCCTTTGTAACTGATGCATGTTGTTGTAACTTCAACTATTACTGCCTTCTATAATCACCTTTAACCTAATATAGACACCCTTCATGACCAATTATTTAGAGATGTAATCTAATCTTCTCAAATGCTTCCTACACACTTTATAGCAGTTACGGATCAAACAACTAGATCTATTAGCTGCTTTTCTTTTCCTAAAATCTGATTCCAATCCTTTCAAAAACTAGATTGAAACCATCTTCATCACATCCCTTGCACCCCTAATCCCCAGAGATGCAACCCGGTGTGTGCTAGTGAGGTATCCTAAACAACTATGATTATTATAGATATGATACCCGATTAAATTAGAGTACTTGCAGAAATCTAAAACAAAAGAGAAGTTTACAGTTAATTTAGAATAAATTTCAGCAATACTAGAATGTCTGTTTACCACCCAAACAAGTACATAATCATAAACGCAAGCAAGAACGAGAAAGTAGACTTTCAAATGATCAAACTTGCATTAAATATGATTAATCGTAGCAATGACTTAAGCTAAATATCTAACAAGAACAAGTAGTTTGCAAGAACATAAAAAGGATCAAACAAAGGCAAATCGATAATGAGATGAAAAGATCCAATAAAATAGGCCACGATAAAGTGAACAATTACTGTCATGATATGATTCGTGATCGCCGTGCCTTGGTCAATGCCCATGGTGCCGGAATCCTCGCCGAATCATAGCCGGGATGAAGTAGTGGATGGGAAAGAAGACTCGTGTGAAGGAGTGGGATAAAAACTTTGATGATATCAAACGATGGTCGATTTAACTGCAAAATCTGCACTTGAAGAAAAAGAGGAGGGAAATGGCGGTGGAGTAGAAGGTGATCAAGAAGAATCCAAGGTAGAAGCCAGATGATCAATGGAGGGGATGTAGACAAAGAGATGACTCTGTTCCTAAGGTTTTCTTCTACGAAATCTGATCTTCCTCGCATCAAATTTTGATTTCTTTTTATAGGATTAGAGTTACTAAGGGATGCGCGGAGGCCGTCGGAACGAAGACAAAGAACTGAAGAAGCCACGAGATGGGCCTAGAAATAGATAAGGGCTAAAGAGGAAAGAGGGGAAGAAAAAGAGAGATAACGGGAGGGGAATAGGGCGCCGTGGCACATTCACGTGAAAATGGACCGTGCGGTCTCCTTTGGGGAGCCGTACGGTTACCTCATTTTGTGTACCACGTGGCACGGGTACAATGTTTGGAAAGCCTCTTTTTGGCCCTGTCATCTCATCCATCAGTTTACCCATGATATCCTATGGCTATTAATGAAAACGCTTCGTTTTGACTTAATGAACCGGGCTAACCCAACTACCCAAGTCATTAAATCGGGTACAACAGCCCCACACCTAGGCTAGCACAAAACATAAAGACTAATAACATTTGATTCAGCCGTCTGATTGACGTAAAACTGAATCCTATGAAAGATAAAGAAAAATACAATGTATCTAGCAAATAAAATTCATGTTCAACCGCCTCGATTTCCGCACACAGCAGTAAGAAGCTTTCAGCTTTGTAGAAAATTAGTGCTGCCGTGGTAGCTGTCTGCATCACCCAACCTTGTACCTATTGAATCTCAAACTAAAATAATTTCCTCAAGTCTCAAGATCCAGATCTGCCTTCTGCAAAATATTAGTACAGCAACCCATATATCTTTCTCAAACCTTTAGATAGTAACCCTAGAATCTCCGATAGCATACCTTGTGAACAATCATGGTCCAGGAATCATACCAATTTACAAAACCCAAATCCCCAACCCTGCTGGGTACAGATTTGAGGACAGCTAGGTATGTTATCCCAAGAACAATTTGTGTGAGCTATATACTCCTCAAATTTCACCTTAATTTGTAATTCTAGCCTCAAAGTATATGAGGAGAATGAAGGGTGAATATCAAATTCTGAAGAGGAACTTCACTCAAGAGGAGGTATGGAAGAAAAGAATGTAAAAGGCAAAGCAACTTTTCGGTTGTAGGAGACACTTGAGGTTCCTAGTTTTGCATTGAGATTTGTGGTTATGGTAGAAAATTACCTTTGTTTATTGGTCCTTTGCACCCAACTACAAGGTATTGGGGGCTATTGTTCG
The DNA here is from genome assembly GCA_947650365.1 of Chamaelirium japonicum. Classification (NCBI taxonomy): domain Eukaryota; kingdom Viridiplantae; phylum Streptophyta; class Magnoliopsida; order Liliales; family Melanthiaceae; genus Chamaelirium; species Chamaelirium japonicum. Next base: position 36,502,403 of record OX393559.1, read on the forward strand.
CATAACAGATACTTCTTTACTTGGATCTTAATTATAATTCTGATACCCTTTATTAAAAGATATATAAGATAGGTTCAATCAATATCCATTCTGGTGAGAGTTTTCCTCGACTATAGCCATTGATAGCACAATGGCCAAGCCCTCCTAGAAAATAGGATATATGGAGCAAAAATTGCATAGCATGCAAACCATAGGAATATATGGACAGTAATAGAAGGAACTTGAGGTGAATGCATGCCTTCTTTTCACAAACCAGGTTTTGTTATCTGCATCTGTCACGGCAATTGAATAAACTGCAAAAGATTTTGAGCCAAGTTTTTCAAAATAAGCTCCAACAACCTGCAAAACATTGGAAGTGCCAATATATGGATGTGTAAATATATGATTCCAAAGTTTAGCAAAAAAAGGAGACAAATAAAATTCCAATAAGGTTTTTAAAGTTCTACCAGCATTTCAAGCAAATAAAGTGCAAATTGCATTTTCACTAAGCAGAAAATAATAACAGTTAAACTAGTACAACCTAGGAGCATAGTGTACTTCATAAAGCAAGTGAAAAAACAGACGAAAAATTGCATGATGAATTTCTCTGCGGCTATATGCTCTGCTACACCTCATTATGTGTTTTATCTCTAATCGTAAGCCAATGACAACGTTTTTCTATGAAAGCAAACATAAAAATGAGCCATAAAATCACTCTTGTATGATAAACCAAAAAGTTACGATTCATAGCATAAGTTACGATTCATAAAATTGCTCTTAATATTTTAGTCTTAAACATACTTTTTTAGTTTAGTTTTTATGATCATAGCATAAGTTACGATTCATAACTCATGGCAATAAAGTGAATAAACCATTTCTTCTCTTATAGATATTATAGCACAAATTGACTTGAAGAGGCTCCCGATCTTGTATGTCCACACAAGGATGCTCCTGATCATGTATGTCCACACAAGGATGCGGAGATTTCAATTGAAAGAGATAAATGTTTTAAAAGATACTTCTCTACTTTGGTGGAGCGAAGGTTAATGTGGAGTTTGCTCTCTTTTCGGCGGGCATGAAGGAGTTTGCAGATAGTGAGTCCCTTCAAAATAGAGGACTCATGGAGCCAAAGATTTGGTGGGTTATCCATGGATCTTCCACACCTATACTCCAAACCTTGGCTTTGAAGATACTTGGACAACCTTCTTCTTCCTCATGTTGTGAAGGGAATTGGAGCACCTATTCATTTATACACTCCTTGAAGAGAAACAAAATAACACCTCAAAGAGCCGAAGATTTGGTATTCGTGCACAACAATCTTCGCTTATTGTCAAGGAGAGGCCAACAATATAACGAAGGTGAAATAAAGATGTGGGATGGAGGGGATGCATTTAATTCATTAGAAGGTGTGGGGATACTTGAGGTTGCAAATCTTTCCCTTGATGAATCAGATTTGGAAGCCGTACTATTCACCGATGATGGCATTACCGATGATGACGACGAGACCCTTGAAGTTGGGTTGAATTGAAGGCTTGAAGACTTGAAGTTGAATCTCTCCTGTTGTATTCTTTCGGTATATTTTATATTTTTGTTCAAGAGTTCAAGACATGAAGTATGAACATGGTATATGCTTATTTTGTTTTTTGTCATTTTGGACTATCTATTTCAGACTATTTGTAATGAATCTAATGATGAAGTCACATGATTAGTTAATGCTTACCTTATTGGATAATAAATTATTAATTTAGTATTTTATTTAATATTTATATTTAAAAAATAATAATTTATTGTCGTATCCTTAGCCGTACCCGTGTCCTACTTTTTTGAGATTTGCCGTATCGCCGTACACGTATCCCGTGTCCGTATCCGTGCTTCTTCTTTTGGGATAAAATGTAAAGATCTAGTTGGAATCTGATTCCAGGAACATGGTAGGATGGAAGACCAAATCCATGAAGACTTATAGGAATATCCAACTGCTACTCTTCAAACTTATTCATGCAGCTTGAGTTCTTAGAAAAGTTTCGATGTTTACATATCTGGATAGAAGACGATAGAGCTGCAGGTCTGCTTTCTAAAATCTAAACTACTACTCTTTGTTTCCCTTTATTCGATGTTCTTTTTATCCTTGTAATAGGGGTCTCTCCGACCATCTCGATGTGATTTCATTCACAATAGATTAGATTTCTTTTGCTCGATTTCACCTCATGCATTAAAAAAAATATTTGTTCAACAAAGCATAAAAAGAGGGCAGCCTAAGAAGCACTGACATTGGTACGGGGACACGGTTACGACACGACACGGGTACGCTAACATGGCAAATCCTAAAAAAAGAGGACACAGGTACGGCAGGGACACGGCAAAATAAATCAATAATTTTTATTTATATTTTATGTGTGTTCATAATTCATATATATTTTAATAACCGAAAAAATCTCATAGAAAACAACTAAAATGAAATTTTAATGCATACTGAACCGAAACCATTAGTTACACCCAGCCCGATTGGTGAATCACATATAGCCCTAAATGGCATGGAAAAGAACGGCTGTGTTTCAGTTTTGGATTTAACCTATCTGAAAACTCAGAAGATGAGATAGGTTAAAGCCAAAACTGAATCGTAACCGTCCGTCCAAGAGGCACGGACACGGACACAACACGACACGGACACGCCGACACAATATTTTTCAAAAAACCAGGACACGGAAACGTTAGGGGACACGCTGAATTATATATATATATATATATATATATATATATATATATATATATATATATATATATATATATAACAAGTCTTATATTATGATTTATAATCAAACATAATGCTAATAGTTAACTAAAAAAGTCTCCAACAAACATCATAAATGATTCAAGTGTATAGTTTCAAACTTTCAAAACACAAAAAAACAAATAGAACACGCATAAAATCATCATCCATCAAGACCAACGTCAAGTGTTACCACATCATCACCATCGACATGAAGACCACGGCCTCCATATCCGGCTCATTGATGGAAAGATTCGTAATCTCAAGAACCTCAACATCTTCAAATGAGAAAAAAAGCCTCTCCGGTAATATCCGACACACTCCAACACTCATCCGACACGTGTCGGACAACCTTTCTTCATAGAAGACATGTTTTTTGGTGTGTCCGACACGTTTCGGAGAGTGTCGGACGAGTGTCAGTGTCCGACACGTGTCGGACACGGACACGTTGAGGTCCCGAGAGTGTCGGTGCTTCATAGTCGTCCGTTACAACCTGCCTGACAAGTGAATTATACTCAGGCCCAAATGACATGCAAAAGAACGATTGCGATTCAGTTTTGGTTTTAACCTATCTAATCCTCTAAGGCAGCTTGTGACCCGACCCTATATCGAATAACCCGCCGTGTCCGGTGCATGTCCAGCGAGTGTCCGACGAGTGTTCGGCTCCTGGAAGCACGTGGGACACAGCATATGAGTGACACAGCATATGAGTGTCCGGTGCGTGTCCGACGAGTGTCCGACACGGGTACGGGAGGCCTAGGAAAGTGTCCGTGCTTCCTAGAGGACAGCCCAAATGCCCACTTAACAAGTGATTTGCCTTGTGAATTGCAACATAGGGGTTGTGTTAGCAAGAGATTGAACAAGTATAATAGAAAACTAACCCCCGAGCCAACACACAGTGAACTTTAAGGATATGGTCCCAGACTCGGAAACTACATTATCTTCAAACCAATAAGTGGGAAAGCCTCAAACAGAGAATCTGACACTCCGTAATCCATATACCTAAAAGTACGAGTTCAGTGATGATAAAATATTACAATTCAAACTCAGATCTTTCGAGAATTGATTTGCCACTTGTACAAGTAGTTATGGTCCTTCCGAACAATCACCAGATAAATGTTTATGTCATATAAGTAAATTAAATCATGGAATTAAAAGAAAATGATATAAGTATAATTAATCGTGACTTGTACGCAATAAGTTAACAAATACAAAAAATAGACAATGTATGAGAACTGGAAAAAATGCTATGAAAATCATACATAATTTACGAAAACAATGAAGAAATGTACAAAAAAAAAAATTATCTACATAAGATAGTTATTAAACTTGATATTTATAATATTAAAAAGTAAAGATGTCCATAAATCATATTCCCTTGTATATCACTGTGTCGAACATGTATTCATGCAATACACATGTCCATATCTAGTATAATGGCTTATGGGACTACCTCCATGGGTAAAACAAGATTTTGAACTGATATTCATTAAGATTGGCATATTAAGAGCAATTAAAGGGGCCCTTCCAAGTTCATATGAGATTTCCCATTTGATCACCATAGTTACCCTTCCACCCCCAACCCTCTCTCCAACATGACCGAACCCACTAGCTCTATCCCTTTATTGATAGAATTGGCCAAGGGCTTCAGCCGAGTCCTTCCTATAGCTGACAGGACCTCACTTATTCCTGTATTTGTGCCCCAAAGTAATCATCCCCTTAATTCTCTCCCACTTCTATTTGAAGGAGTGGTCAATCACTAATTTAGATAGATTTTCACCCTCACTAGCTGCTTCTTCTTCATTCTTCATCATTCCTCTCTCCGATATTTCAATATTCTCCTCTATCAAAGTCCATGACCGCAAGGATTTGAAGCCAATAACCTTCTATTTTCTCCTATCAGTGGGCAAGAGGCCTGGAAGATACATGTGCACTCCCACTTGAGAAGGTATACTTATCTGTCCCCTCTTCCATCTCCTCGTCTATATCTTTCCTTTACTTTCTTCTTCTCTCTCTAAAATCTTTCTTACTGACCTGCTTTCTAGTTCCATGTTCTTATTTTCTGCACATTGTAAGCTCTGTTTCAGGCTTTATTTGCAGAAATCATCAAACAACCCTAAAACATATAGCTTGTCCAGTCAAGGAATAATCAGTCCTAGTTAAATTACCAATGGGCTATCGTTGAACGTCCAACTGATTTCCACTATTTTCTGATTATTATGGTTGATTAAATACAACTGCATAAAGTCTGTGATTATTTGTTTTATTGGATGGATTCGAGATTTAACCCAACGTGAGCTATAGTTGTCAAAGTTGTCTTTCCCAACCCATCAGGTGGCACAATCACCTGACCACTCTTCTATTTCAGGGAATAGTTACAGGATGTTTAGTTTTCTACCAACTTCTAATAACTAGCAACATAATATCACATGACATAAGGAGAGAGTAAATCTGATCGATTGGATGAACAAGCAACAAACACAAGAATCAGCACATAAATGGGGGGAAATGCAGAAACGTAGGACGTGTTTGGAATTTTACCCCAGGAAACGAATCGTTTTGTTGTTTCTACCTATGATTTTTTTGGAAAAAATGTATAGGCAGGAACAACGGAATGATCATGGGGAACGATGCCAAACACCCCAATAGGGACCCAAATTTCAGAAAATCGGTCCTAAGAATATTTCAATGTGCCCCCAGCGGCATAAAGTGAAAGTGAATTATATGTGGTTGCTCCTGGTATTGATAATACAAGACATCAGATATAGCATCACTAATGAAGGCAGCAAGTATATCCATATAATTGTTTGAGTTGGGATGAGCATGGGCCCGGAAGGAAGAATTTTCTGGATCTATTACAAGCGACAAAGTTATGAACTTCTATGAATATATCAACAGCAGTACAGTGGAGGTGAGTTAATTGAGGGAAGAGGAGAAAGATAATAGGTGAGAACCTAAATTATACAGAGAGCCAATAAAATCAGATAATTAAAAAAAAAACATCAAACATGATCCACCCGAAAAATGAGTCTTATCCCTATATCAAGCATGCAAAGTATGAAAACATGTGAAATAAATAAATTAGACTATTATACAAGATGCAAATATCAAACAGAATTGCAGAAGCATAACACTATAACAGTGTAACAAGCCCAAAATATATACCAAAAGGGACGACAGACAAAAACAAATCTGAATGCAAAATGATTTTATTCTTTTGAGAATCCACAACTGATACATAATATGGTAGAGTATTCTCACCCTGCACTTGATCTTTGGGACGTACAAGGATCCTTCATTATGAGAAATCAGTTCAGCAGTTAGCTCCTTATGCTTGCTGACACTAGGTATACAGTATTCCCTTGAAACTGTACCCTCACCACTTTTCTCCCTATTTACTACATCAATATCAGGAGTGCTGCTAGATCGCTTTAGTTGATCATTGTTGGTTTTCGAAGGTTTCCTGGCATTTTCTTCACACCAATCACCAAACTGACCCCCACCAACAGCTTGTTCCCTGGTCAAATCTTGAGAAATATATGGCTCATTGTTTGTTTTTACAATTGATCGGTAATTGTTATTTGATCCTTGCATTAGGTGAGTCATATAGTTATCATCTATGCATGTAATACTTTGATTCACATTGGCCGACAATTCTTTCTTTGTCTTTCTGGTATGAACAGTACTATTTACAATTCCTGAAGTTGTCCTTGCAGATCCACACGAAGTTCCTGCTTTTATACAATTCACACTCTTCTTTTCGTAGTTTCTTCCTTTTGTCCACATGTTTTCAAGATTCTCTGGAGCAAGAACTCGGGTTCTTCTTTGTGTTGCAGCCTCCAATATCATTGCCCAATCTGCTGCCCGAGGCTGTATATATCGTGCAGGATCTTCCTGTAATGTGTTCGGATGAACATGCTCAGAACATCCTAATGATATTTTTGTACCACTATTAGCCAACCCCAGCTCAGACGATTGATTGAAACATGTATTCCTCCTTGATTCAGGTTCTCCAGTATTAGTATTTCCTACAGAAATAGAATTAGCGTGCCCATCAGTAGCTGTGTTGGTTGACCTATCATTGTCTCCCACTCCACTCTTGCTATCTTTACTGGTGAGGAAAATATATTCAATTAACTCGTTGATATACCTGAAAAGATAATATACAGCCACAAAGTTAGGTCTCCTCATCCAAAGATATTTCGTAAAAACAATTGCATGTGGTAAGTCGCACCTGACAGAATTAATCAACAACTTAAGTATATTAGCGTCAAATACCAGTATCTTCCCTTTATTGCTAGCATGGTTATCAAAAAATGGCCGCTTAAACAGGAAAGTGGATGTTTATAAGCTACAGTCGTTAACCATTTACGTGATACTGCTTAAATATTGTGACTGCTTAGCCCGTTTAAATCTATAATTAACCACTATGAGTGTTTAAGCAGACATAATCCGCTTAAGCATTCAAATGATCATTTGGAAATTATCTGAGTAAGTTTTGTTTTTGTTTTGTCTCAATCAGACTTACGGATTTTGAGTTATGCTGGTTTTTATATTGTATTAAACCACTTTATTAGTTGGGTTGGTTTGACATTCCCTACTTGGTTTATTAATGAAAGAAATAAGAACGATTAGATGATCCATCTGAGGGATAAGATCAAAAGTGACTTAAGCCGCATTCAATGACCATGATCGCATCGCGGAAGAGATGACGCATCCCAAACCCTAGCCACCTCATCCTCATTACCATACGGAGTCTGTATACACCTTACGGATGCCTCAAGAGTCACACGCATCGTCCCTTGGCCGCGACTCTCTCTTTTATGTGATTTTTCATGCATCTTCCTCTTCTATTCCTGTCTCTTATAAAAAGTCTCCTAAGAAACCCTAATAGATGAGATTTTTGAGATACACGAAACCCAAGTTTTGGATAGTGCATCTCTCGGAAACCCATCTACCCTCCACCATCGACTAGCTTCTTTATCTATTTTTTCCAACCGTGGCTTCAAGTCTTCTTCGGCATTGCGTCTTCTTTCGCTAGTGCAGATTTCGATAATAGGAATTGATGGTGTCAAAATTGTCACCAGCTAGTTGTCCACGTGGCAGTAACGGGAGACGACGCGTGGAGACATCAGGGTCCCCCTGGGGGTCGTCCTCACCTTTGGATACACCTTGAGCGGCCTCGGTCAACTGAAGGGGCGACCTTGGATAGGCAAAGAAAAAGCCCCCCCCCCCCCCCCCGGGGGTGAGCTCGAGATTCAAGGCCAACCCTGATTTTTTTGATAAGCAGCATCGTGACCAGAATAGGTCTTGGAGTTCAAAGAACTCCCAAAGAAGCCGGCCTCGGCCTTTACAAACACCTCGCACGCGTTCAGTTCGCACGCGAGGTGCCCCCTTTGAAGGACTCATCTTTTGCCCGTTGTTTGATATAAGATCCACCGCAAGCTCACCCACGAGCTCGTCTAGACCGCACGCGATCAACTCGCCCGCGGAGAAGGTCGTCATTTGCTTGGAAGTCACATAATACTTTCGAAGATTCAACACCCACAACTCGCTTAGGAGCTCGCTTACCTGAGATCTTTATCAATCCGCACGCGATCAGCTCGCACGCGGAGAGGTCGCCTCTTGCTAACAGAAAGTTTTGAAGGATATCCATGAACGCCCACAGCTCGCCCGGGAGCTCGCCCTGACCTCACGTGATCGGCTCGCACACGGAAGAGGTCGCCTCTAGCTAACACCCACAGCTCGCCCAGGAACTCGCCCTGACCGCACGCGATCGGCTCGCACGCGGAAGAGATCGCCCCTGGCTTACGCCCACAGCTCGTCCAGGAGCTTGCCCTGACCACACGCGGAAGAGGTCGCTCCTGGCTAACGCCCTCTTGCAGTAGCGGATCCCTGCGTCCCTTGGATAAAGCAGCATCTTCCTCGATGTCTCATTCATGAGGTACTACGAGGCACAGCTCGCCCGGGAGTTCGCCTTGACCGCACGCGATCGGCTCGCACGAGGAAAAGGTCGCCCCAGGCGTAGTTTAAAGAGCCCCTCAGAGGATTCAAACCCGCAGCTCGCCCAGGAGCTCACCCGATCACGTAACAGCAAAGGAATTCGCCTCCTTGCCCGTGGAGGTCGCCTATAATAAGGCGGTAACAAATCGACAGATGTCACCTCCCCCGTGGAACTATATGGACGATTGTGAGCCACATTCGTCGGCCAAGGTCGGTCTAAAACACCCACCTAGACTAGACCATCACAGCCTGGCAGGCTAAAAGACAAAGGCCATTAAGGGACCATGTGGGCTGGCACGTGAAGTTGTAGAAGGTGCGAGAAAGAACGGCTCTGTGTCGAACTCTGGCGGTCTGCAAAATGTCTATAAAGGTACGATCCCAGCTTCAAAGTACAGGTTCGAAACTCAAAAACCCTGACATTTTTTCGATTACTACAGCTTTTCCTTGTTCGAACCATCACTGACTTGAGCGTCAGAGGGTCTGCGCTCCTGAGGAAGCCAGCCGTTCTCACGTTTTCTTTGCCCTGCAGGTTGAGCGACCAGGCTGGAGATTTTTCCTCCGACATTTGGCGTCGTCTGTGGGATCATCACCTGGTTCCTGTGAGAATGCCCACGACCACGGTTAAAAACCGTGAGAAGCCCGATGGCTCCCTCCAAATGTGGACGAAGAGGCGGGAAGGCCCCCGCTATGCCCGCAAGAGGCGAAGCTTCAGCTCCGGCCATCCAACCTCCGGTCTCGCTCAATGACCAGCTCCTCAGGGAGATGTTGGCCACCCAACAGGCCATGATGGACGAGATGACGCGGCCGCGCCAGGTTCCCTCCACGAGCAGAAGAACTGATCCTTCCTCCGGACTCGAGCAATAGAGGGGAGGATCAGCGGGTCAATCCCGGCAGCCAAGAGTATCGGCAGAGGCCGCTCCCCTTACGCGACCTCCTCCGATCCCAGCATCGCATCAATCTACGCTGGCGCCCACGCAGTGGGCATCCCAACAGGATCCCCCCATGGGAGGCGTAATCGCGAACAAAACAAGAGACTCGGCTCTCGAGCAACTTCAACAGCTTGTCACCCAGCGCTCCAGCAACGAGCCGACTCCGCCTTCGCCCCGCCCCCCCTCGCCGGCAAAGTCGAAGTGTGGAATCTAACGAGTCAGAGGCGAGGTCTCGAGGGCGAGACCGTAACCCGCGCCATCGGCGTGGAACCCACGGAGGAAGTGTTTACTCCGTGCGGAGACCCGCAAGGTGATGGTCTCACACAGACCTTTCCATGTGTCGAGGCGACTACCGGTGAAGCAGCGTAGCAGACGCTAGGACGTCATCTCCGAACATCGCGATAGCGAGGGCACGATCCGACCTCGAGGAAACGAGCAAGATCGCCTTGGGCTTGCGCAGCCGCTCTTAGGGGATCATCCTGGACACTGGCAGTTATCCGGCATGCCTGTCGACCTCTTGGAATCTGGCCGCTCGGGGGAGAGCTCGCCCTTCACGAGGGAGATGAATCGAGGAGACTTCCCCCAGCTCTGGACTCCTCCGAAGTTCATCATGTTCGACGGATCGCAGGATCCAGTCGACCATATGCTGGCTTACCGGAAGTTGTTTTTTCAGGATCAGGACCATGTTCTGTGCCGTGCCTTCCCGAGCAGCTTGACAGGTTCGGCCCCGGACTAGTTTCATAAGTTACCCCCGGGCTCGATCCCAAGCTTCACTACTCTGTCCGAGCTGTTCCTGGAACAGTACCGGTGCAATCAACAACCTCCGAAGCGAATCGAATCACTGTTCTGTCTCACCATGGGCCCACGGGAGACACTCCGGTGCTTTTCAATGTGATTCCGGAATGCCTACCTCACCCTCGAAGACTCAGTCGAGCAAGACCGAACAGCCGTGAGTGCCTTTTGGAGCGCGCTCCCCGAAGGAGGTGAACTTCATGATGCTATTGTCATTTCTGATCCCCGCACCATGGTCAAGCTCTTCGCCTTGGTTCAGCAACACATTAAGCTTGAAGATGTGATGTTAGGTTGCCGAGAGAAGATTGCCAAACAGCGGCATCCTACTACCTTGCGCATAGGCGCCCTCTTGTAGACCATTTGGTGAAATAAAAGGTGTTTTGAGTATGAATGAGTTATTTTTAGAGCATGTGCTTAATAATGATCTGCATAACTTGCACGCAGTCAGCTCGCACGCAGCGCCATCAAAGAATAGCTTGCATACAGTCAGCTCGCACGCAGCACCATCAAAGAATAGCTCGCACGCGGTCAGCTCGCACGCAGCACCATCAAAGAATAGCTCGCACACGGTCAGCTCGCACGCAGCGCCATCAAAGAATAGCTTGCACGCGGTCAGCTCGAACGCAGCACCATCAAAGTACTGTCCGTTATCTAGAGGACTTTAAACATGACCGGGGGGTCCTTCGCGTTCGCATGCCATGATCGGAAGCACCCCGGGGTAATCTAGGGGGACTTGAATGGGCAACCACCCGTTCGGGCGACCTGAAAATCTCTTGGTAATCCCTCGAAGTTCAGATTTGGCGAGGTCGCATGGAGATACGAAGTCACCAAATCGAGCTGAGGGCATGTCCAGTAACCAGGGTTGCAGAGGGTAATTAACCGGGCAGGGGATAGCTAGCACTTAATTTATTTTTCAAAATAGAAATATTGACTCCTTGGGCTCTGGAAGTTTTGAATTATTATATTTATGTTTCGTTGATATTCCGAGCACAAGGATCAGAATGTATTTTATCGAGCATGTCGTGTTTCTCGCTTACATATCATTTTTTAAAACGAGTGGAACTTTTTAAGCGATTTATCTGCCTCACCCGGGGTAGGACCCTTAAGACCGCTGAACAACCTCATAAGCAAGCACGTAAACAGACAGCAGACAAAAAGAGAGAACAAAGACAAACATAAGAGAATTCACTATCGGAAAGCCATTACAAGGATAAAAACAACGAGCTCATGGTTTACTCGCCTGGTGCCACGCAGTTTTGCTCGTTGAGCGATCTGATGACGTAACGAGCAGGCGCGGCGGAGACACCTTACGCAGCCTGATGCCATGCAGCTTAGCTCGTTGAGCAACCTGGTGGCATCACGGACAGATGCGATGGAGACACCTTACGCGGCCTGGTGCCACGCAGCTTGGCTCGTTGAACGACCTGGTGGACATCACGGGCAGACGCTATGGAGACACCTTACGCAGCCTGATGACACGCAGCTTAGCTCGTTGAGCAACCTGGTGACATCACAGACAGACGCGGCGGAGACACCTTAAGCTGTCTGATGTCATGCAGTTTTGCTCATTGAGCGACCTGATGACATCACAGGCAAACGCGATGGAGAAGCCTTACGCGACCTGATGCCACGCAGCTTAGCTCGTTGAGTGACCTGGTGACATCACGGGTAGACGCGATGGAGACACCTTACGCGACCTAGTGCCATGCAACTTAACTCGTTGAGCGACCTGGTGACATCACGGGCAGACGCGATGGAGACACCTTATGCGGCCTGATGCCACGCAGCTTAGCTCGTTGAGCGATCTAGTGACATCACGAGCAGACGCGGCAGAGACACCTTACGCAGCCTAATGCCATGCAGTTTTGCTCATTGAGCGACCTGGTAACATCAAGGGCAGACATGATGGAGACGCCTTACGCGGCCTGATGCCACGTAGCTTAGCTCGTTGAGCGACCTGGTGACATCACGGGCAAACGCGATGGAGACACCTTACGCGGCCTGGTGTCACGCAGTTTCGCTCGTTGAGCAACCTGGTGACATCACGGGCAATCACGACGGAGGCACCTTACGCGGCCTGATGCCACACAGCTTAGCTCGTTGAGCGACCTGGTAGCATCACAGGCAGACGCAGCGGAGACACCGTACACGGCCTGATACCACGCATTTTGCTCGTTGAGCAATCTGGTGACGTCACAGGCAGACGTGACGGAGGCACCTTATATGGCCTGGTGCCACGCAGTTTTGCTCGTTGAGCGACCTGGTGACATCACGAACAGAAGCGGCGGAGACACCTTATACGGCCAAATGTCACACCATATAACCGACTTCACAGAATGAAATGCAGTTTAGTTGGAGCTGATCAGTAGACAGAAGGATCTAACTGGTCTACGTGAACAACCACGCTGGGTTCCTGAGCGGGCGGAGCTGTATCCAACCGCCCCCTCAAGAGGAGATAATGATAGTGCCAAAATTGTCACCAGCTCGTTGTCCACGTAACAGTAACGGGAGGCGACGCATGAAGACATCAGGGTCCCCCTGGGGGTCGTCCTCACCTTTGGATGCACCTTGAGCGGCCTTGGTCGACCGAAGGGGTGACCTTGGATAGCCAAAGAAAAAGCCCCCCCCCCGGGGGGGGGTGAGCTCGAGATTCAAGGCCAACCCCGATTTTTTGGTAAGTAGCATCATGACCAAAAAAGGTCTTGGAGTTCAAAGAACTCCCAAAGAAGCAGGCCTCGACCTTTACAAACACCTCGCACGCAAGGTGTCCCCTTTGAAGGACTCATCTTTTGTCCGTTGTTTGATGTAAGATCCATCGCGAGCTCACCCACAAGCTCGTCTAGACCGCACGCGATCAGCTCGCCCGCGAAGGAGGTCGTCATTTGCTTGGGAGTTGCAGAATACTTCCGAAGATTCAACACCCACAACTCGCTCAAGAGCTCGCTTACCCGATATCTCTATCAATCCGCACGCGGAGAGGTCGCCTCTTGCTAACAGAAAGTTTAGAAGGATATCCATGAACGCCCATAGCTCGCCTGGGAGCTCGCCTTGACCGCACGCGATCGGCTCGCACGCAGAAGAGGTCACCCTTGGCTAACGCCCACAGCTCGCCCGGGAGCTCGCCCTGACCGCACGAGGAAGAGGTCGTCCCTGGCTAACGCCCACAGCTCGCCCGGGAGCTTGCATTGACCGCACAAGATTGGCTCGCACGTAGAAGAGGTCGCTCCTGGCTAACGCCCTCTTGCAGTAGCGGATCACTACGTCACTTAGACAGAACAGCATCTTCCTCGAGGTTTCATCATGAGGTACTGCGAGGCACAACTCGCCCGGGAGCTCACTCTGACCGCACGCGATCGGCTCTCACGCGGAAAAGGTCACCCCAGGCGCAATTTAAAGAGCCCCTCAGAGGATTCAACAACTGCAGCTCGCCCAGGAGCTTGCCCGATCACTAACAGCAAAGGAGTTAGCCTCCTTGCCCATGAAGGTCGCCTATAGTAAGGCGGTAACAAATCGACAGATGTCACCACTCCCGTGGAACTACGTGGATGATTGTGAGCCACATTCGCCAGCCAAGGTCGGTCTAGAGCACCCACCTGGACTAGACCGCCACCGCCTGACAGGCTAAAAAATAAAGGTCATTAAGGGCCCATGTGGGCTGGACGTGAAGGTGTAGAATGTGCGGGAAAGAGCAGCCACGTGTCGAACTCTGGCGGTCTGCAAAAGGTCTATAAAGGTACGATCCCCGGCTCGTTCGAAACTCAGAAATCCTGACATTTTTCCGACTACTACAGCTCTCCCTTGTTCGAACCATCACTGACATGAGCGTAGGAGGGTCTGCGCTCCTGAGGGAGCCAACCGTTCTCACGTTTTCTTTGCTCTACAGGTTGAGCGGCCAGGCTGGAGATTTTTCCCCCGATAGGAATCATCATCATCCCTTCATAATCTCGTCAAAGCTTCTTACCTCGTTCTTCTTGGATGCTACACTCCTCTCTGCAATTTCATCCAGCTTTCTGGACAATTTGGCATGGATTCATGCAATATCAGTGCAAATTCGGAGGCATGAATCATCATCCATCACATCCCAGGAAAGCATAAATCTTTATTCACTAGTTTACATCGATCCAAATCATCTTTAGAGATCATATCTCTCTTTCTGATTGCGATCCTGGAATTCCTGCGTGCAGAATTTCAATTTCCCTCCTCTTAATCGGCTCTGAAACTTCATATTTTGGTTCATAACTCGGTGCTAATCATCTGGTGGTGCTCTAGTATTATTGGCATACATTTTTATTGTTTCTTTATTAAAAGTGTCACTTATAATTTCTGTTTGGGCCTGATATATCTTGTGATTAACAATCTTGTTCTTGAGAATCTTTATATCATCATAGTTCTACTTCATAGTTTTGCGAATTGATCGATTAAAGTTGATAATGTGTATTGCTTGCTAGTCTAAATACTTTGATCAATTCACAATTTTCTTACCAAATTAAGTAAAGGGAAATACATATCATAGTAGGGTTCAATCACTAAACCAATTGAAGGAAAATTAATTCATTAAAATTAACAAATTGGGCTATTAATTGCTGGAAATTCTGCAGAAAATATGAATAGGAAACAAACAATCATCCTTAATGCAGAACTTAATTGTCGGATGGATATCAAATTTCCTCAGCAAATGACTCAAGTGAGATCTAATTAATGCACAAACCCTAAAATATGCTTGTTGGAATTTTAAGAAAACACATAGAAATTAACATAGTGAAGGAAATAAGAATTGAATGTGCAGAAATTATGAAGGAATCAGACAATCAATTGAAGTCAAATAGGAGAGAAATTACACCATAATTTGATGCAGAAATTCAATAATAACAATCTGAAAATTAAATTTGCACAAATAACAATTGATTCCAAGTTCCAACATCTTTCATGCAAAGATATGATAAATTTGCAAATATAGATGTCAACAAAAAGAAAAAATTGGTGAAGAGTAGAAGAGGGAAAGAAGAGAATTGAGAGAAACAATCGAAGAGAAGAGAGGAGAGGGCGCAGACATATTTCAAGAAAAGCCCCAATTTGACTCACTCAAAGTTTAACGCAAATTCGCGTATACATCATCTCCTTTAGTAGGCAACTAGGCATCTTCAACGAATCTCCGTTCAACCCCAAGCACACCAAATAAAAAAGGAAAGAGGTTTCCATGAGAAGAGATCTGATGGGATCTCTGTATCACGCGGTTTAAGGCTGCAACCTCTTTACACACGGGATGAGATCCCCTTCGCTGGTGACAGGAGGTGCATCAATAGCTTCCATACCATTCGAGAGGTCTCCCACACAGTTGCGGTCTTCAGCACTTTGAGGTTCCAATGTGAACCGCACATTATCATGTATGAAGGTGTAGGTCTTGTGTGTTGCACTTCAAATCCGATTAAAGATCAGTTGTCAACACCACACAAGACAAGTACCTCTCATGGGGATGAGTGACATCACATAAAAATTGATCATTCTATGGACCCATCAAAAGTGAAACCATATACTCAAACGACAATGTGGGCTCTAACTTCCACCAACATCTTCTCATTCCAAGGGAAAGACTATGAAGCTACATCTTTGTCATCATTGATTTTGAACTGGCAATGGTAGGAGCGTCGGCTTCCGTTGTACCTTCATGTTCTACTATCCTACTATGCAGAAAATTTTGGTAAAGAAAGCTTCGGGAAGAATGCTTTGAAATAGTAGATGATTTTCATGGTGACATCTTTTTTACTTTTTTTGACACCTTCCTCTTATGTGGTCTTCCAACATTGCGGGTGATGAAGGACCGAAATTCTTTGTTGGTCATGTCTTGTTCCGACAGCTCAAAAAGATCGTTCAACATCAGCTAAAGATTCGAGCTTGAATGAAATTGTTTCATGAATAGGACAATAATAGAGATTCTTAAAGAGTATTCCTAGGGCAACATACACCATTCCAGACTTTTCAGGGGATGTTTTTTTAAGGGGGACTGAGTGAGCCGTCATTGACAAAGAGATCAATTAAGCTAAAGGACTTTGAAATACTGTGGACGAAAATGCACTCCACAGCATTTCAATTTTTCTTTCTCATGCCACCTAACCACTACTCATCGCCGCTAGAGCTGCTCACCGCAGTCGAACCGAACCTAAACCTAACCCTAACCCTAAACCCAAGATCTATGGAAGATGGGATCATGGGATGAACCCTAGACCTGGGATCTAAACCGAACCCTAACCGTACCCACTCGTCTCCGCTGCTCACCGTCGTCGGGGCGACAGTGGCGAGCAACTGCACCTCGAGGTCCTGTTCACCAAACCACTATGTTGGACCAGGGACCGGGGCGGCAGCGACGAGTGGTCGCGCTCGAGAGAGATGGGAGAAGAGAACATGCGAGGGTAATTTTGGGTTTATGAAAAAAGTCAGGGACCTTAGGCTAAACGAAACTTAAGCATGACTTGCTCACCGGACCGATATGTTGTCAGGGACCTCTCACACATTAACCCTTTTTTAATATATCTTTTCATTCTTGCCTACTTAGTGCATAACACCATGATAAGGAGTTTTATTGTTATCTATTCATGCATTTTCCACCTTCCTACCAAAAATGGATTAAAGATTTTCACAATGCTATGAATACCAAGCACATCACTGAGATGACAGTACAAAAAGTGCAGAAACTACTGAATCATAATGTCATAAAACTACAATGCAAAGAAATCTCTTCCAATATGTTCTGTTATCCAGTTCCAAAAAATAATTATAATATACCCATGATTTAGAATATGAGGCCACAGATAAACTACTAGACTTACTGAAAAGCTTACCCCGGGCTGGCGAAATTCATGACAGGTTGCACCACTAAACAGGTCAAAAGTTCCCTGCTGATGCAGCGAACCAGTGGGCATTGAGCTTCTTGTGGTCTCAAGACTATAGCCAAAATTCCACCAACAATGCGCTGAAGAACCTGGAAACCACGATTGAATAAACCTACACCGCTATAGAAAAGTATTCATAAAACTTTAGGGAGAGGTGCAACCTTGGAACATTTTTCTCGTACCTTGTGCTCAGACTCTGGAGATATCAGAGCAGGATGAAGTTCCTTCGAAGCTATTAGATGGCCCTTCAACCTTTCATCTCTTTCTTCAAAAGATAGGGCTCCCATAACATCCACACCAATATCAGATTGATTTCTTCTGTAAAGGTCTAGATGGTCCCCTATTAAGTCAACCATATCTCTGGAACAAGGAAAGAAATTTGGTTCAGATAGAAAAACTCATTACGTCACCCTACTTTTGAAAAGCTTGTTGATGACTTACAAAAGTAATATAAAAGCACCTTGTTAACAAGTCGACAAGGTTGATCTCTTTAATTCTTCCTGATATTTCTTCAAGAGCATCAAGTATTAAAATTCGTATAAGTTCTGGGGCTTCCTTGTCAGGAGTTATTAACGAATACCAAAGATCTATAACAAAATCATGTAAAATCTTTTTAATGAAATCATCAATGGCAGCCTCCACGGGAGGAGAATCAATCTTCCTCCTCCATCTCAAGGTAGTTGGCACAGTAGCTAAACGAGAATCATTCACAGGCAACTGCTTCTTCTCCAAATATGACAGATATGTTTGTCTACAGATTGGCCGCACCCTCCAGCGAAGCTCCACCTCATATGATAGATAACGGAAGGCAGAAAGAATGAGAAATGATATGGGTATATTCGTCCACATTGATTTACTTGTGTCTGTGAAAAGAAGGAAAATAACAGCCAATGATGAAAATGTAAAAACATAGTCGCCTACTATATGTGTATATAACCAAACGAATATAGTAGAGAAGCAAACTAAACAGACAAATTGATGACATTATATGCATGTCCACAATAACAGAAAAGCGGAGACCAAATTGGTTATCTTCTAATGTTACCCATTGTAACAAACTTACTTATTGATACAATAGATGAAGGCAAACAAAGTTGTGACCAAATTTGTTGTTAATAGGCATCTAACTGCAATGTTACAAGAATTTATGATGTGCGGAAAAATATCTTTCAAAAGGACGAATTAGACAGTCCTACATGAGTAACAACCCTTTTCATATTCAGAAACTGTTCTCACATGATACATAATGCTCACAAAAATGTTAGGGGATGAAAATCAACAATCCAAGAATCACCAATCTCCCAAAACCGGTAATGATCCTAGTCAAAGAAAGGTTAATCATATTAAAATCAAGACACTGTCCACAAATGAAAATCATAGGCCAACTCATACCCCGTTGAAACTCCTTACACATTCATCGGGGATTAGATTCCTCTATACCTATTAATAATTACCACCCGAGCCAATTTGTGCCTAATTAGCATGACATCCAAGGCCATCCAAAATACGATGATGGGGACATCAAGCAAGCCCATAGCGCGTGTACTAGCGCAGGAGGTGCCACTTGAGCCTATGGCTTTGATCGGCTATTGAGGGCCGACCCCGTACCTTGCTGTTTTATTTTATTTCTGCATGTTGTCATTTAGTTCCACCTCGTTTTGTAGGGACTTTGGGTTGGTGTTGCAAGCCTTATTTATAGGTTGCCCCTTTGTCAGTTGATGGAATGCAATGCATAATAAATTTTTTATTTCCCTCCACATGTGTTGAGAGAAATCAAGGTGAGGTGTGTGAAACCTGATCCCAAGCCTCAGGTGCGTGAAACCCTAGGTATTGGATAGGCATGTGAAACCCTAGCCCAAACCCCTCCCATACCCACCTAGCACAGCCGCCACCCGTGCCCTCTCTCCCTCTGCTCGCGATTTCTCTCTCTCACTCTTCTCTCTCTCTCTAGTGATCTCCCCTCCTTCCTGTCCCCCTTCTCTGCAAACCACCCCCGGCCCCACCCCGTGCCCCTCCCTCCCTTCCTCCTCCCTTGCCGACCACCCCAGCCCACCTTCCTCCTTTCCCCCTTCCCGACCGGCCACCCCAGCCACCCCGCACCCCTTCCCTCCCTTCCTCCTCCCCTGCCAACCACCCCAGTCCACCTCCCTCCCTTCCCCCCAGCCACCCGGACCCAATCCCCTCCTTCCCTCTCGTCCATCCTCTACAGCCCGCCACCAAACCGACCCGGCCCCCCCTCCTCCGCAGTCCACTACCACAGCAGCCCCACCTCCTCCCCTTTTCCCCGAGCCCGTAGCCCACCACTCCCCCTCCTCTGCAGCCCGGCCCCGTCCATTTCCAAGCTTGTTCCCCCCGGACACCTCAGCATGCCGGCATGGCCGACCCTGACGCGGATCACGGCTTGATCCACGACGAAAACGGATATCTTGACATCCGCTCTCCTTTTCGATTTCCAATTCAACAACGGCGAAAGCGTGGAAGAGTACGTGGACCGCATCACCTACACGGTCGCTTGCGACGCCGATGCCCGTCTTGGTATCAGCGACTGGCACCTCCGCTGACATCCGGACGCACCAGTGCATCAGAACATTGCGGCCCTCATAATTCTCGCACAGGCCCCGACCACGCCAGAGACTCCGGCTCCAGCCCAGACCCTGCCAGAGATTCCTGCACCAGTCCCGCCACCACCTGAGTTCCCTGAGGCTCCTCTTGACCCTCAGTAGGTACGTCTCTTCTCCAATAAGGTATCATCGGTTAACACCCTTAATTGAGTCTCCTGCATTTTATTGTGCCAACTGCTATCCACCTTCGTGAGTTTGAGTGTTTCCACTTGCCTTATGAATTTACTAATCTTGATATTGCAAGTGGGGCTACTGTCATGTAATTTAAGCATCGTTCTTTTAATTCTTGGAATCAGAATCGGGCGAACTCGTGCTAGTATTTCTATTAAAAACCATTATTCCATGCTAATCGTTTGAGTTAATTATCATAATTGAATCTCATAATTGATAGTACGCATTGCTAGATCAATCAACTACTGTCATCATCATCGCATGCGTTGTTTTGCATCATACGACATTTATCATTAACAATTTAACAAATTGGCAGTTCCATTCTCCTCCTAAATTCCTAATAAAATTGGAAATAGCAAATCAGGTTTATTCTAAAGCAGCATGTATGCAAATAAAGTGGATGATCTGATAGAAAGTTGCTCATGGAATACACTAGTGAAAGATGCTCCAATACCAATGTTAATGTATAGAGATGGGTCGGGTTATATGTACAGTCGGGTCGAGTTGTGTGTGTATACATGTACATATATATTGGGCTTCAGTCCCTCAATGAGATGAATTACATTCTCTCCAAACCCTAGTCTTCATCTCATCCTCTAACATAGTATCAGAGCTCCACAAGATCTAGGGTATCTTCCTCCGCGACGGTGACGACGACCGGCCTCCCCTCCTCCTCCGACAGTCCCCCCTCCGGCAGCCATCTCCCTCCAACAATCCCCTCCTCCGGCGACGACCTCCTCCATCCCCCCCCCCTTCCCTGCACCCCGCAGGCCCCCCTCCACCCTTCCCTGCACCCCGCGCCACCCCCCTACCTCCCTTGCACCCTGCAGGTCCTCCCTCCACCCTCCCCTACACCCCGCGCCACCCCCCTGCCTCCCCTGCACCCCGCAGGCCCCCCCTCCGCCCTCCCCTGCACCCCGCAGGCCCCCCCCCCCCCCCCCGCCTCCCCTGCACCCCGCAGGCCCTCCCTCCGCCCTCCCCTGCACCCCACAGGCCACCCCCCCCCCCCCCCCGCCTCCTCTGCACCCCACGCTACCCCCCCACCGTCCCATGCACCCCGCAGGCCCCCCCCCCCCTCCACCCCGCGCCACCCCCTTGCACCCCGCAGGCCCCCCCTCCGCCCTCCCTTGCACCTCGCACCACCCTCTCTGCCTCCCCTGCACCCCACAAACCCACCCCCTGCTCCCCTGTGCACCCCACGCCCCTCCTCTTCCAACAAAATCCCCCCTGCAGCCCCTCCGACCCCCCCCCCCACCCCCTAAAGCACCCGCCGCCCCCTCCTGCACCCCCTGAAACCCCACCGCCCCCCCCCCCCCTTCTCCTCTGTACCGGACTGCCCGGGACCTCATTGTGCCGGCTAGCCCCCGTACTTCAGGGGTATGGCTTCCTACAGCATCTCTCGGCTCCCATACTGCCTGCACACAGTAGATGATCGTCGAGTCCCTCCATCTCCTCGTTTTGATGGTATTCTCAGGCCACGTCCCTCCACCACGTCAGTCGACTGTGGACATCGTCAAGGTCCCCTCCGCCATGATGGCGGGATTGTTGCTGCCGCTGATCTCCCTACTCCAGCACCGCCTGCCACCACTCCTACTCCGTCTCGGTCTTACTCCGACCGCCTCCAGCGCTTTGAGGAGTTACTGTTTCGATACCTCGCCTCCACCAGCTCTTCGACAGATCACAGTCTCTCTGCCACTCCGGGTACTTCTGCTCAGTCTCGGTCTTACTCCGATCGCCTCCAGCGCTTTGAGGAGTTATTGTTTCGATACCTCGCCTCCACCAGCTCTTCGACAGCTCACAGTCTCTCTACCACTCCGGGTACTACTGCTCCATGGATCTTCGACTCGGGTGCCTCCTGCCACCTTACCTCCGATCCTTCTGTACTCACGGACTGTAGCCCTGCTCCCACCCACCTGGGGATCCACACTACTGACGGGACTCGTGTACCCATTTCGCAGTGTGGATTCATCACCCCTGCCTCCGATCCCACTGGTCGCCTAACCTTACCTCGTGTTCATCTTGCTCCCCGCTTAAACATTAACATAATATCTGTTAGTTCTCTTTGTAACTCGGGCCTGATCGTTACATTTACTTCATCTTCTTATTCTGTGCAAGATCCGCGGACGGGTCAGAAAGTTGGGCTGGGTCGTAGAGCAGGGGGACTCTATCAGTTGGATCACCTTCAGGTTCCCACTTCCACTATGTCAGCTCTGTCTATTACCTCTGATGCCGATTTGTGGCACATAAGGTTAGATCACATATCCAGTGATCGACTCCAAAGCGTTTTTCGCTCTGGCGCTTTGGGTCGGGTGTCCTCCCCTCTCTCTGTCTGCACTGGGTGTCGATTAGCAAAGCACATTGCTCTTCCTTTTTTTCCCGTTCCAGCGCCCCTTTTGATCTCGTGCACTCTGACGTGTGGGGTCCTGCTGATGCAGGAGCGCGTCGTCGCAGGGCGGTTGATGAAGGCGATTAATATTTTTTGGTATTTTCTTTGTAAAAAGATAACTAGTGATACGGAATCACCGAGAGGAAGTGGCGGAGGGAGTAAGAACTGTGATAGAGAAGAAAAGACTAGAAGCTTAGACGAGAGGGGGCCTGAAATCCATCAGGATACAAGGTGGGGACTCAAATCCATGAGCCAACGAAGGCATCCGCCATCAATTTTCATTCATCATAATCTGTCCTTCAATGGTTACAATGGGGGCCTTTAAATAGGCTAAAAGAAAGATAAAAATGGCAACAAATTTAAAAGCCAATAAGTATCCTAACAATTTGCCTAAAAATAAAGATCTCAAATAAAAAAAGATTCTAACAGATATCATAAGAGATATCCTGCCTTATTCATCCATGGCAGGCTAGGATGGGCCTTCGGGTGGGCCAACGGGCTTGGGCCCAAGTTGGATCACATCATTCGCTTCCGCTGCGAAGAACTCGCCCTCGAGTTCATACGGTAAAGCGCAATCATCATCGAGGTTTTCGCCGATGTAGTATCTGTCGTCAGGAGCTGATGGTGGAGGCCCAACAAATGATGTCTCACTATACCGAAGGTACCACCGGGGTCCCATGAGAAGGTATCACTGCTGTCGATCTGGAAACACACACCAAAGCGATGCTGGGGTAGACGACCGAGTCGGATAGTAATATCAGACCGCTGCAGTAGCTCGAACATCGGCTCGCCTGAACGGAGGTAGAGTTGAACAAACACTGTAGGCACCAATAGTCGGTTCAGCCCAAAAAAATCAATATGTAGAAGCTCGGCTAGAGAGACATCCTCGAAAGAATCCGCAGTATGTGGTAGCATGACGGGCGGCAGAAGATCTTCTAGAAGAGGAAGCTCGTCTGCTGGTGGTGGTACTGGAGGTGATGGATCCACCAAAGATACAACTGGAGGAAACTCTGTCGGTGGTGGAGGCTCTACTGGAAGTGTTGGAGGTGGAGACTCATCTGTGGAGGCCGCTAGAGATGAGGCCATTTGCTGTAACTCCCATTTAATCTCACAAGCTATCTCATAGGCTTCGTCCAGATCCCTCCAAGATCTAGGTGAAAACTGGCCCTTTATGTCGGAGCGGAGTCCTCTAACGTATAGTACCACTGCCAAGAAATCTGTCTCTGAAAAACCATAGTGGATCATGCGCCGATAAAATACTGAAGTGTACTCATAGACGGAGTTGTTCCCTTGATGACAACGAATCAACCCTTGCATCTTGGCATCCATGTCACAATGGTGGAAATGTGGTCCAGGGGTAAATCTGGAAATCTGTAATTACTGGTTCACTGAAAATTTCTATGGATGGTATAGATGCGTAGAGCTCGGAAAGGGCTTCGATTCGGTACCAAGAACGTCCAAATCGGATGAAAAATGAGAGAGATATGGCGTTTTGAAGTTGTAGGGTCTTATCGGGTCTGTTTTTTGTAAACGGGTTGGATCCGAATTCAACTCGGGTTCAGCACTTAAGTGCAAAAATAGCAACTAGAAAGGTTGGGGATTTGAGGACTGTTGGATGGGGATCTAAGGGTGGTGGAGGAGTGAATTGGGGAAAAAGGAAAGGGCTAAAGGGTAAAACAATTAGGGCTTTTGTTTGGCCTCTTGTTTGCAACTAGGGAAGAGGAAGGGGCGGCAGCAATGGCAGCAAGCAGCACAGCAACGGTAGGCCAGCAGGTACGGTTTCTCTTTCCTTTCTCTCTTCTTTCCTTCTTCTTCTCTTCCCTTTTCTTCTCTTTCTTTCCTTTTTCTTTTTCTTCCCTTTTCTTCTCTTTCTTTCCTTTTTTTTTTTCCTTTTCTGCTGCGATCACAGATCTGATTTTTTTTTTTTTTTTGGCTGCGGGGTGCACGGGAGCACGGGAAGTGGTGGCGGTTTAGCGGGTCGAGCGGGAGGAACGGCGGCTTGCGGTGGACAGGCGGGCGGCAAAAGGAGAGGTTGCGGTGGTGGAGGTATGCTCTCTCTTCTCTTTTTTTTTTTCTCCAGATCTGATCCCTCTTCTTCTTCTTTTTTTTTTGTTGGGATTGTAGGGCGCGTACCAGAAGAAGATGACGCCGAATCGGTGAGGATGGTGACGATGGAACGGCGACGATGACGATGGACGACGACGATCGAAGTGAAGATCGTTCGTGGTGCGGAAACGCCACGAAGCCCGAAGCTCTGATACCAACTTGATGCAGTCGCGCGTCGTCGCAGGGCGGTTGATGAAGGCGATGTAATATTTTTTGGTATTTTCTTTGTAAAAAGATAACTAGTGATACGGAATCACCGAGAGGAAGTGGCGGAGGGGGTAAGAACTGTGACAGAGAAGAAAAGACTAGAAGCTTAGACGAGAGGGGGCCTAAAATCCATCAGGATACAAGGTGGGGACTCAAATCCATGAGCCAACGAAGGCATCCGCCATCAATTTTCATTCATCATAATCTGTCCTTCAATGGTTACAATGGGGGCCTTTAAATAGGCTAAAAGAAAGATAAAAATGGCAACAAATTTAAAAGCCAATAAGTATCCTAACAACTTGCCTAAAAATAAAGATCTCAAATAAAAAAAGATTCTAACAGATATCATAAGAGATATCCTGCCTTATTCATCCATGGCAGGCTAGGATGGGCCTTCGGGTGGACCAACGGGCTTGGGCCCAAGTCGGATCACATCACCTGCTCCAGTTGCCTCTTTTACTAGTTTTTTGTATTATGTGAGCTTCATAGATGATTACTCCCGCTGCACCTGGGTCTATCTTATGCGTCGCCGCTCCGAGATTCCTCATATTTACAGGACCTTCACTACTATACTTCACACCCAGTTTGGTCGGCGCATTAAGACTTTTCGGTCTGATTGTGCCCAGGAGTATCTCTCCTCTGAGATGCGTGAGATCCTTCAGACTCACGGCACTTCACCAACAGTCGTGTCCCCACACCCATGAACAAAACGGAGTCGCCGAGCGCAAACATCGCCATGTCCTCGAGACAGCACGAGCTCTACTTCTATCTGCTTCTGTTCCACATTCCTACTAGGCTGAAGCTGTCCTGACCGATGTTCACCTCATCAACATCACTCTGTCCTCCTCCCTCTCTGGTGTTTCCCCGTACGAGCGGCTTTACTCCACATCTCCTAACTACTCTCTTCTTCGTACCTTTGGGTGCACGTGTTTCGTCCTCCTCCCTCCCCATGAGCGCACCAAACTCTCTGCTAGGTCTGTTAGGTGTGTTCACTTAGGACTCAGTCGGGAGTACAAGGGATATCGGTGCTACGATCCCTTAGTTCGCCGGATCCGTGTCTCTCGTCACGTCTCTTTTGTAGAGGATGTCCCGTACTTTTCCACTGAGTCCCGGGATCTTCCCTCACCACCTACGTCATCTTCTACGCCGTCACCCCCACTCACCATCCCCTTCCTACCTCCGTATCCTGCTCCCACGCCGACCTTCCCGGTTGAGCCTCCTCTACCTTCCTCGCCTCCCCTGTCTCCATCACCTCCACCTCCACCTTCCTCGTCTCCACCACCTCTCCCGCCACCTCCCTCTCCCCCGTCTCCCCCATCACCTCCACCACCACCACCTGTCACGCGTGTCTATGTTCGTCGCTCCACAGTTCCTCCTACCGAGACTGTCTCCACTGGTACTACTTTGCCTGCAGCTGCTCCCACCTCTCCGACCGCAGATTCTAGTCTTGTTCGGCACTACCCTTCACTCGAACATCACCCTCCTGACAGATATGACTACTCCCCTGACATGTTTGGTTACTCTGTGTTTACTCATGTTTTCTCTGACACTTTTGGACACTCTGTTGTTGCCTCCTATTCTCCATCCTACCAGGCTTTTCTGACAGCTCTTCACACCCACCGGGAGCCTCAGTCGTACCGTGAGGCAGTTGTACACCCAGAGTGGCGACAGGCCATGACAGTCGAACTTGAGGCCTTTCAGCGGACTCAGACGTGGGATTTGATTTATTGTCCCACTGGCGTGGTTCCTGTTAGCTGCAAATGGATCTTCAAGATCAAGACTCGACCTGATGGGTCCATTGAGCGGCATAAGGCGCGCCTTGTTGCTCATGGTTTCTCCCAGGAGTATGGGATTACTATGAGGAGATGTTTGCTCCAGTGACTTAGATGACTACCGTTCGCACCCTCTTAGCTGTGGCAGCTGCTCGAGGGTGGCCTCTACATCAGATGGATGTGACCAACGCATTTCTCCACGGTGATATATCAGAGGAGGTATACATGGCTCCTCCACCGGGCGTCCCTGCTCCTTCAGGTCACGTCTGTCGTTTGCGCCGAGCCATCTATGGGCTCAAGTAGGCCCCTCGTGCCTGGTTTGAGCGATTCCGCAGTGCAGTCCTGGCCGCCGGGTTTGTTGAGCGCCACTCTGACTATGCCATGTTCACTTGCTCCTCCAGTCAAGGTATTGCAGTTCTTCTTCTCTATGTGGATGATATGATCATCACCAGGGAATGACAGTGCCACCATAGTGTCCCTTCAGCGCCACCTCCACAGTCAGTTTGAGATGAAAGATCTGGGCCCTCTTCGCTACTTTTTGGGCCTCGAGATTTCCCGGTCAGCTCGTGGTCTGTTGGTCTCCCAGCATAAGTACATCTCCGACATCTTTGCTGATGCTGCTCTTAGTGACTCTCGCACTGTTGACACACCCATGGAGCTCAATTTGAAGCTTCTTTCTAGGTGAGCCACTCCAGGATGTCTCCCGCTACTAGAGGCTGGTTGGGATGCTCGTCTACCTCACTATGACCTGGCCAAACATTGCCCATGCTGTTGGCATTGTCAGTCAGTTCGTTCAGGCTCCTCGTTCGGTTCACTATGCAGCAGTCCTTCGGATTATCCGCTACCTCCGAGGCACCATCACCTGCTCACTACTTTCTCCCTCCACCTCTCCATTGGTGCTACGTGCCTACTCCGATGCAGATTGGGCAGGAGATGTAGCCACTCGTCGTTCTACTATCGGATACTGTGTATTCCTTGGTGATTCTCTCATTTCTTGGCGAAGCAAGAAACAGGAGTATGTTGCTCGCTTCAGCATCAAAGCCGAATACAGGGATATGGCTTCCACTACCGCAGAGATTGTCTGGCTTCGCCGCCTTCTACTCGACCTGGGAGTTGTGATATCCGGGCCCACGCCTCTCTTCTGTGACAACTGGAGTGCTATTCAGATTGCTAGCAACCCGGTCTTCCACGAGCGGACAAAACATATTAAGGTTGATTGTCACTACGTTCGCCAGGAGTTTCTCAACCACACCATCTCATTGCCATTCATTCCATCATCGGAGCAGACTGCTGATTTTCTGACGAAGTCCTTTACGATTGCTCGCTTCCAAGGTTCGAAATTTCCATTTCGGTCAATATTTCGACCTCCTGGAAAATGGAAATATTTCGTGGAAATATTTCGACAGTGTGGAAATATTGTGATTTGATGGAAATGGTGGAAATATTGATTTTTTAATGGAATTTTTGAATGAAACTCTGGATAGTCATAAACTAAGTATAGATACACGTTTTAGAACACTCAGATAATATTTATACCCTATCTACGGGTGTAGAGCATCACAAAGCATGTATTTAGTATTTGAGTCTGTGAGTCTTGTGCAGTCTTGTTTGGTCCTGTTTTGATCTATGTTTTTAAAATGCTTTTTAATCTTTTTTGTTGAGAAAAATATTTCCAAAATAAAGATTAGTTGATTGTTAAATTAATGCTTCAAACGATTTTGAAAATGAACTTAAAACAAGAAAGTTGTGCAAGTTTGAAATCGTGCAAAAATTATGCTGAAATGCAAAACACTGTTTTTTTACTAAGTCTGAAAAAATGAGTTTTTATAAAGAAAAGTTTTTATACATTCAAAATTTTCTTTGACGGACCATGGTTTTCTAGATGTACTTGTAGTTCTACATCTTGTGGAATTTTTTGAGCTAAAAATGAGTTGATTTAACCACTTTTCTCAACATACAAATTTTATGAAAAACCGAAAAAACTGTTTTCTCCTACTAAAACTGAAAACCTACTTTTTGATTCACTTGGTTTTTGATTTTTTTGATATTTTTATTGAAATCAAATGGGGGGGTATTTGCTTATTTACATATAATAACTTAAAGTAAATGGAGAAAATAAAAATTAAGTAAGACGACATTTATAACCCCCAGTCCCCTTTCATAACCGAAACCCCCAGTCCCCTTTCATAACCAGTCAGTCCCAACATTTCGGTGTTAAAATCCCGAAATTTCCCGAAATGTCTCGAAATTTTCCGAAATGTCCCGAAATATCCACGAAATATCGCGATATTTCGTGGCAACAAATATATCGCACGAAATATCGCGATATATCGCGATATTAACGTGATTCCTATTTCGTTCGATATCACAATACGAATTTCGTGACGAGGTTTGAGAAAACCGAAATATTTCGCGATATTTCGCGAAATATGTCGAGATTTTGTACCTTGCTCGCTTCCGGCATTTTATTGGCAAATTCTCGGTCCATGATCCACCGTGAGTTTGAGGGAAAGTGTTAATGTATAGAGATGGGTCGGGTTATATGTACAGTCGGGTCGGGTTGTGTGTGTATGCATGTACATATATATTGGGCTTCAGTCCCTCAATGAGATGAATTCCATTCTCTCCAAACCCTAGTCTCCATCCTCTAACAACCAAATTAAATTATTGATTTATTATTCTCCATAGGCCAATTTCTCCAGAACTGGAGCAGTCTTCATTGATCAGAGCAACAGTTTTCTGGTTCTCAGCCATAAACCAAATATACCTATCCAAGGGTATCATATATTCCTAAATTATCAAAGGTACAACCATAGTAACGGTTGGGCTTGTGCTTTCCCCTAGTCCTTGACACAATCCACCTTACAAATCTTGTTTTGAAAAGAATACTAAAAGAAGAAAACAAAAAGACCCTTAAAAAAAGTGCACTTTTTTCATTAAAAGTAAAAATAAAATCATAAACCTTCTTCATATTATTTGATTAAAAATGATGAAAACCTAACAGTCATGGGGAAGAGTATGGATACAAAGGTTCAGTTCAGATGCCGGTTACGCATGAAGTTTACTATATGTAGGCCATACAAAACCAGGTTGATTGTTGTTACACCAGGTTAAGACAAAATTACATCTAATCAGTTTTGCTTGATAGATATTAACTTTGTTCAAACGATCAGAACTTTCTAATCAACTTCCTAATGG